>LR736872.1:5893000-6114428 GCA_902654985.2 Oryctes borbonicus
TATCTATCTATTTATCTATCTATCTATTTATCTATCTATCTATTTATTTATTTATCTATTTATTTATTTATTTATCTATTTATTTATTTATCTATTTATTTATTTATTTATTTATTTATTTATTTATTTATCTATGTGCTCGTTCAATAATTATGTGGAATTTAACTTCATTTTTAAATGCATCACAGATAACTCAATCAAATTGGCAGCGACATCAAAGTTCAAATGTAAGCAATTATAAGTTAATATGGATGCAGTCTGTAATCGGCTACAAGCGTTGCGTTAGTAGTGCTTTGCTAATGGGTATGTCGACTCGCTTTCGGTAGCAAATGTGTATATTATGGATGCGGAAAAACCCGTAGTTTATTACCTTCATCCAACCCAGCTATGTAGAATATTATTTTAATGACACAGCGTATGCGTCAAATTCTTGTCGAAAAAGGGAAAATGAACTCGGATCTAAAAATCGCTCTGTGACTTATGATGAACACGTAGTTCAGGCCGAAAGTGAAAAAACAATGTTAAAGAGTCGAAATGCTTTTCGATAATTATTGGCGGTATATTGGATTTGGATCATAGCGAAGAGTTACCGCTATTTTTTATATGTGTATCGAAGGACACCAATCAATATGTACAATAGAAGAATATTTCGTAGGTTTCTTTGAAGCTACTGATACAAGGGGCTAGGGTCTCACAGATTTAATCGTAAAAGATCTCAACAATTTAGAGTCAAACATTTCCAATATTAGGGGACAGATACATGGTGCTCACCCAGAAGGGGTGAGCAGTCGACTCACCGAGGCATGCATTAGGGGACAATGGGTCTTACATGAAAGGATATAGAGAGGTGTGTAAAATAGAATATCATTAATGAATACTAGAGCCTTTTTTCTCCCATATGTCTGCCACTCTTTGTATTTGGTCGCGGAAGACGTTGCTGCTTATGCTGAGAAATTATTGGATCTTTCTTTATAGCTCAAGAACGATATATATTTTTCCAGCCCTCCAAAAAGGTAAACTGTTTTGATTGTAGAATTAAAGACGCATTTGTTGACAATTACTTTAAAACCTTTAAGTACCACACGGCGGTCGAGCAAAATAGATGATCTAAAACCATTGCGATATGCAATCGGCGCAGTTTACGATGCACTATTTATAATAGCAGATGATACCAACCTGGATGTCGGCAATAGGCAATAGGATTAGGAAAACCAGTTAGAAATTGCAACGTTATTTTATGCTATGGTATGGTATTTCTTAAAATACGCTTAAAGAGTTATAGGTCAAATGGGTTCGGACAAACGAAGAATTTGTTCACTAAATTCAAGAAGGAAAAAAAAAGTACATTAAGATGCACGTTGGCATTGCGTGGTAGATTAGCACTTGAAGTAGTAGGTTGGTCCTTGGTGTAGGCATGCTGAAAGTGGACGCATAACGGGACACCAGTCGAGGAATATTAAAGTGTATAGTCGACAATAAGTACGGACAATCAGGTTTGTTGTTAGAAGCTTCTGTAGGTATCAAAAGCTAAGAAGCTTGCGCCGATATTTAACTGACCAGCTAACCAGGCAATTAATATTAGGTTGCAATTGATCAGCTTCGTTACGAGTAGACGAAGCACAAAATATTATCCGCATATGCTAAAACAAAACAGGTAAATAATTGCAAGATATCATTTATAAATAAATAAAAAGGAAAGGACCAAGATTTGACCCTTGCGGAACACCACTTGTATATACAAAATTAAAAGACACAAATTACACACGCATTACGCATTACAGAAAATATAGTTTGATCTACGTGTTAAGTATAATCCTACTGGTAGGCGTAACCCGGGAGAGAAACCAGAAAAATCTAATTTATGTAAAAGGAATCTGTGATCAATCGCATCAAGTGCGTGAGAGAAGTTAGACCATATGATATCCACCTGTTCTTGATTATCCAAGGCTTTACTAACATGCTGTGTAAAGGAGCCTATATTTGTCGTTGTAGAACGGCCAATTATGAATCTATGCTGATGCCGTATGCATTATTTTATGTTGAAAAATGCAACAGTACAAGTAATGCTCAAGAACCTTAGGGGAGTTATTCAAGATAGAGGTCGGTTGATAGTTAGCGATTAAAGTTTTGCCGCCTTTCCTGTAGATTGGAGCAATTCTTGTTCGTTTTCATCTTTCTAGCAAACCAGCTGAACTAATTGTCAAATTAATAATGTTGGCAATAAGCTTGTATAATATAAAGCGAGTATTTCTAATAAGAAGACTTGACACAAGGTCTTCACTTACAGTTAATTTTTTCTGATATGAGGTCCTAACATTAGCTACGTCATCTTCGCAAATCGAACGAATGTCGTATATCTGTAGTTGTGGGAGCGGCGAAACAATGAGCAAACGCGTCTACATTTTCTTTAAGATCATCTAAATCAACTTCATTAAATAAAAGACTGCCAGAAAAACGTACTCTCTCCCGCCTAGCATGAAGAAAGGTATATAACTGCTTAAGATTTTGTCTTTGGTCTTTAAATTCTTCATAGCTTCAGCTGAGAACCACGAAAAGCAGATTTATTGGGCAAAAATTTGGACATTGATTGATCACATATGATGTAAAATATTGTGTAAAATTTATCATTTTTTAGCATTAATATCAACACAGCAGTCCAGAAAACTCTAGTCAGAAGCCAAAATATCTTTATAAAAATTGGCTTTGCGAAAATTATATCTTGATGCCGTACTATTGATAGGAAAATTGGTAGGCTTTTGAAGTGACTTAAATGCCATGATAATATGCGTAAAACGTGGTACACGTCTTCTGGTACTAGACGGGGGTCTTCACGGTGAACATCAACACTACATTTGAAATTTGATAACACTAAGTCCAAGAGTCTTTACTTTAAAGCTGGAAAAAACATCAAGCTACAATTCAAATCCATTGTATCCATTCGTTCATGCCGTAAGAAGCATCATCAATTTTTATATGAGCAGCAAGATGTATCCCGTGTAAAGGAAGAAAAAGGATTTGTAGTCAACTTTTTCAATTTTCTGTCCGAGGTGACATTACACTCAAGCCAAGAATGATTTGGTCAACAGAAATATCGAATATTTATTTATTATGTTGAAAAATATAACAGATAACCAAACAAATAGTTGCAAATCACTTTGTTTGGCCCTTGAAGATAATGAAGTGATATTGCGTTCAGAATTGAAGGACAAATTAAAAGATTTGGGCAGTATTTTATAGAAAAGAATGACGTCTTTAGAACTATTGAACCATTTGCAAATAACAAGTTTACATATTATTTACCCGAATACAATAATCGCTTTAACAGTTTTGTTAGCTTTACCTGTGACCGTAGCAAGCGGTAATAGACATTTTTTCAAACTGAAATTAGTTAAAACATCTTTAAAGTCAATGCTGAACAACGAAAAATTCAGCAATTTTTTCAATTAAAGCTGACATTGCAGACACCTTAGAGTACAATCACCTTATCGATGAATTCGCAAAACAGAAGGCGCAAAGAGCTGAATCGTAATTTTAGTTTCATTATAGGTACATCAGCAATTGACTCGGTATTTTTTTTTCTTTAATTTTCTTGTGATTTATCTTAGCCACTTTTCTTAATAAAAAGTGTCAGTCCAGAACCTGCTTCTTCATTAAATATCCTCCATGAAAATTTAAATACATAAGAAGTCATTAGTACAGTACGTAACAATAAGAATAAATACTGTAAAGGCTACAAGAATATCTCTGCACAAATTCTACTTTTCCTACCACTTTCTGCCCTGGCTTTCTTCGTTGATTTAATTAGTTGTTCATTAAAAAATTCAATTTATCCGTTGTGTTTGAAACTTGCGAGGATAATTCCGATACAAAAGTATTTCAAAAAGTATCTAAGAGTTGGAAGATTTTTGGACGCTGAGGGTCTGCTTTCTTCTTGTCAGTATGCCTTTAGGCCTGGAGTGTCCACTGTCGATGCTATTTACGACTTCTTATCACATTTTCGATAATATTAACAATTAACAAATTACTACGATAACTTTTTGCGGCCTCTGTAAAGCATTTTATTCCTCCCCATTGTCTTCTACTTTGTAAATTTGAATGATATGGCTTTAGAAGTGAAGTTGATTCTGTTCATAGTTAGCTAATCGCCATCAATATGTGCAGCTGAGGGTCGGTAGTGAGTCCCTAAATTTCGAGTGGTGTATGGCGTACCTCAGAGTTCGTTGTTTCTAATATTTATTAACGACTTAGCACATGTCGCCCACAGTTCACGCACGGTTCTTTTCTCTGATGATACATCTCTTACATGTCATACCTCATATCACGAAGAATTGGAAAGATGAATAAATGCTGATATTTCTGGTATTTGCGAATAGTTTGACGCTCTTTAACGATAGCAAAACCAAATTATTTCTTTACTAACAACAAGTTAATCCAAACATTTTATTTTAACATCTATTGCCTTCTATTGAACTTAAATTGTTGGGAAGTACGGTGGATGCTGGCTTGAGGCGGACCAAGCACATTCGGTTGCTGGCTGAGAGCTTGTCATCTGTTTGTTATGCCGCCAGAGTTATATGAATCTGGGAGAACGTACTGCAAAAACAATATACTTTGCACTCTTTGAATCGCGCATATTGCATAATTATTGTTTTAATTAGGACTTCTGAATATTTTTACATTTCTGTCGGAAAGTCAAATCCAGAGATACCGCATTTGTTTCTTTAAATTTTATATTACGCTACGAAGTGGTAAACAGCTCGTTTATTGAAAGCACAAAATTTAATATTTTAGTTCGCGTTATTTTCTCTTTTTTCTTGTTTTGTTAATTATTGTTTATTTACTTTTTTGGACTTCATTGATTAATTATCGTAAATTCGTTTAAGTTTATTAGGTTTTGGTAAATAATATGCTTGGTTTTTGTTTTTTTATGTTATTACTTTTATAATTGACTGCGCACGAAGGATTCAAAATAAAGTTGTGTCAATTTTAACAAACATAAAGAGACATTTCTTTGAAAAGCCAAAACTCTTAAACTAGCATCGAAAAGTGCACGTTACTAACAACCATGTTATATACCACTTCTATTTTTAAAACTGATTATTTAATCCATCAATTGAAGGCGTTTATCAAGTAAGTAAATATTTTGGCTTTCCTTAAATTTATCGTCCTCTATTTCATAATTTTAAAGCTTTAAATAGCTATCTTCAATTAATCTTTCATTAAGCTGTCTACAATCTACTTAATCAATCACTGACGTCGTGTTTAATACTTCTCCATCGCTCCTTTATAAGTAGCTAAGAGGATCTTGCTAACTAAATTTAAACTACCAACCTTTTTTGCAGACTTTGAGAAATATAAGATAAATAGCTCTGGTATCCGCTAATAGCAGCTTTGCTTCGTGAAAGAGTTGAACATTTTTCTTTCTGGTAGTTGATTACTTTTTGTGCATCACGTTTATTTTCTTACTACACAGAATTGATTAGTTTTATACTCGATAGCAGAATGTTTGATACGTTTTTTATCGCGTATTGTTATGGTGATTTATTTACGTTGATGGAATAGGCTAAGCGAAACCGGAGGCATACCGCGTTGAAATGTCTGACGTGGTTAAAATACATACAAGCTCTTACAGAATTTGCTCACTGTAAGGAGGCTTGATACAACAATCTAACCACCGGATGCTGTGAAAGGATTGCGCTAGACTTCATTCTTACAGCTACAAGCATACAAATGTAATTGATTTTGACATAAAGTTCCATTATTTAAATTTATAAAACATCTTTTGAATTAAATTTGGAATCAACGGAATAAAAGTTATCAATTCGATTAATCTGCACTGACGTCTAGCGCATACAATAGTGGACTGATAAATTGTTGTTGCCTATGGAGACGATTAATACACAAAATATAAGACTAATAAAGCTATTAAATATGGCAGCATCCAACTTGCACGGATTTTTCTAACCTTTTTCTGATATCCTCATACACAGAAGTTATCATCTGTACATTTAATAAGGCAAGAGCTTGTACATTAGAAGAGAGTAAACACACCACCACACAAGACTTGTGTGGTGCGGAGGGTGTCGATACTTATGTGTTGTTTACCATACTACGCCACAGTCCTTGCTATCATTATTTATCATTATTAGAAGAGAGCTTTACCGTGAATTTTTTCCAAACCGTCGTACACGATATACATATGTATGTACAATACACACGTTGGTATGGTATAGCAATGGTAGGTGAAAATTAACGAAATTGTATGGTAATGGTAGATGGAAGTCCAAGAATTAAAAGGTTGACAAAGGGAAGCCGGTATAAAAAAATACATTGAACCTTTGGTGGAGAGCTATTTATTCTCTTGGAAACGATCGGTATCGTGCCCAGTTCATATCAAAAGGCAGACAACATTTGTAAGATGATATCACCAAAGGTAAAAGGGAACTGTTTAAAATGCAAACAGCTAACTAACGGTAAACGATCTTTTGTTGTCGGCTGCGTGATAAGCACCAAAAATAACGAGATAAGCTACAATTACTCATATGTTCTTTTTATTCTTTGTTCTTTTTTATATTTTCGGCATGTTTTGCAAGTACATGTGTAGTATACATACTTGTAATGATCGCTTCCTAATATGTTGAATATTGAAAGTTACTTTGTAGTATCTTTATATTTTATTTATCTTGTGATGTAGCACTAAGGATTTTGTGCGTCGCACTTTATGTAGAATTATGAAGAGTTTAGGTCCATTAGACATTGGAGCCCGGGCCTTTGTGCCCCCTGTTGATTTGATAAGGTGACGGCCTTATACTGTGCTTTCTTTACCACTGAACATGTACATTTCTCTTCTATGCTTGACACTTATTTTATTGAACATAATGACCTCTGGCATGGCGAGTACCTATTAAGATTTTTACAGAAAATAAAACTCAGATGCGTTGAATTTGACATTTATTTAAATACAAGATTAAATGTCAAATTTGAGGTATTTGTGTTTTATACAGTATATTAATAATGGCTGATCGACGTCTTTACGTAAGCGCCTTCCCATTCTCGTTTATAAGCCAATCGTCCGGGAGTGTGAAAGAGATGAAAAAGCACCCGAAGAGAGGGGATTTGTGAATAATATCGATCGAGATCAACACGCGCGATGACGCGGTTCGAAACCTAGCTTTTTTTACCAACTAGAGGGTGTAATTTCGTTCGCTTGGGACGGACGCGAATATATTAACGAGCGTTGGGTAATTTGACGCCCACACAGGCGTTGTCAGGCGAAACGTAAAAATCGTCTCGAGATATACAAATTGTTTCATCTTTCGTCGACCTACAATACGAATATCACCATATCCGACGAGTTTTTATAAGTTTGCCGAGGGCGTTAAGCAAATGTCTTGAACATTAAGTGTTCGGTGTCCGAATCCATCATATGACGACACCGTTTTCTTTTTGCTTTTCTTTCCGTTATCCCACTGTTGTCTTTATTATTACCTATTTAATTAATTAATTACAACAAAGAAAATATTTATGAAATGATCTATGTAGATGAAATGTTTAGTTACGTCACCAAATATTTCATGCAACCTTTTACGTTTCATGGTTTTTTCCTACCTTTGTATCTATAAACACAGCTTCGAACTTCTTGTGCATAATACAACAATGTACGGGTTGAAATTAAAACCAAATGGTGTAGTTACAAACTTCGAGAAAGCCAAACGTAATGGAGCACGTCACGTATGGCTTGAAACCAAAATTGTGGGATATAAGTTATTTTAATGCAAGCCTAGTAGCAGAAAATTCAACAACTAGGATTAACTGCAGATTATAGAGAGAAGTTCTGAAATTGGACAGTGATTGGGTTATTATTTTGGACTATTATTTTTAAATCGAAACATGTGAATGATGTATTTGCTTTCGAAATATATAGATTTCAACCTCAATGTGAGAAACTTCAAAAATTCAGAAGGTGGGAAATTTCCTCCTGGGATACAGGCCCAAAACGGTACAGTTTTAAATTGTACGATCAATGCCTGGGAAAAATTCAGATGCAAGTTTAAATTAAAATAAACAATGTCAGCGTTTTCTACAAGTATCAGAATTTTTTGAATCACCAGAATGGCAGTATTAGCATTCTACAATTTGTTAAACTAGCTTCTAATTATTACTAAATAAAGTGATAATTAATATAAATAGTTATTTTTGCATAAATAAAGATCTTTTATTTGGATTTGGATATAATTTACTTTTACTACAATTAATCTATTCACCTGACTTTGTACAGAATTTCGAATAGCCTGTTATGATGCGTATGTTACAAGCACTGCTCGAAGAAAGAGTAGGTCCTAGGTTTACTTGAGTACGTCTACTGATTACTGATAATCTTTGAGCAAACTCAAAAATTTATCCATAAATAAATCGTATTTCGTATGTATCTCTGTAAACTTATATGTCTCCAAATATGTCGGGTTAATGTTGTTTGTGGTGTGTGTGTGTGTGTGTTTGTTTGTCATTTTATGGTGTGTTGTGGGTGCACGTCGTGTCATAACCCTATTCAAAATAGGATTAGAGGAGTCCAGGCAGAGCATTTTTAACTGCAATATATGGGGTTCTAGTCGCAGCAACCTTACCTTCTAATTCAAAATATCCATGTTCCTGCAAAGATCCAAAGAGAACTATACACAAGTGGATGGCCTGAAGGCACGGATTTCCCGAAATGATCAGACTATGCAGTTTCATGCAACATACTTAGTGTTAATGATGCTCCCTACTCTTTCAATGAAGGTTATGATTTTTTCTGGTCTATTACAGACAAGCATAAACTGGATAAAATGAGATTTACTCTGGTAAAATTTGAAACATTTACTTGCAAATCGTGAGAAATTTCAAGTTTTTTAAACATCATCGGCGACATACACATTTTTAGAATCCGGATTTCATTTTATAACGAATTAAAATGTCACGCACTGAATATTATACGTTGAAAACGATATAGTGAGAGGTTCAGAAAAAATGCTAACACTTTCGCAACTTAATTTCTTATTAACTAGCAGCCATTAAACCAAAAAAATAATATACTACATGGCTACTTGAAAGCAGTAGGACGTAAGACATAGAACGTTATCTTGTTATAACAAAGATTGCATATTGTTTAACTTTCTTACAGCGCGAATTTCATTTACTTCTTCAATCGATATATAAATAAAATAATCCAGTTTGTTGTGAATATAGTGGTGTTCTTCCAAACACCTTCGATAGCTCAGTTGGTAGAGCGGTGGACTGTAGAGGATGAAAGGAAAGCTGTTATCCATAGGTCGCTGGTTCAAATCCGGCTCGAAGGATGTTTTTTTAAATCTTTTATACGGCGACGCTGCTTTAGACGTATTCGTTAGTAAATTTATTTATCCATTTAAGTTGATAAAACCACAATTCAATTAGCTAACACTAAATAGCAGAGACTTCGACATTAAGATGCAGCAAGTAAGTTTATCGTGAAGTTGTGTCGAGAGTATTTGCTCGCTCCTCTCCAAGATCGATAAAAGTTTGCGGGATGTTCCTCCAGATTCTGTAAACGAGACAGCGCGGACGACTTCGCAAGTTCGCGTAGTGCTGCATATTACATGAAGATTATTTAATTAGTAGAATAAGATATGTTAAGTGGAAGCATTTCAAAGGGAAGTAGTTACATAGAGGTTACTCTAAATGTTTGCGCGACACACATTTTAAATCCTGTCAGAGATGTTTAGATTTTATCAAGAGCGAAATTTACTTTTCTAGTTCTAGTTCTATTCTGAACTTACATATTATTTAATAGAAAATTTAGCTATTCCCTTTTATTAATCAGCAACTGAGCTATTTATGCAATATAACAAAGGCAAATATGCAGCGTGCACTGCATGAGTGGAACATAATTTCTTCCCTGAACAAGTGTACAGGATGTTTAGTTTCTGCTGCATACAATACACATTTCGTTTTTCAAAGAGAACATATTACGTTCTCTTCAAATGATGTTCGACTTTCTTCAACATTCCCTATACTTACACATCTAATTTAGTATTCTATATTATTTATTTAATATATTATATTTATTGTGGCCTTGTATACTATAGCAGTGATTCAAATTTTATTCCTTGGAATCTGGAGATTCTGCGAGGTGGCAATCGAAATCTTTTCCATTTATGTTATTCAATTTTTAAATAGAACACCCTGAATACTTTTCGTTAAGCGGAATGGATAGCGAAGCTCTTCTAGAAATGTTTATGTAAGTACTACACCTGTAGTGGTTCCCTGAAATAACCTGAATCAAACTGGGCAACAGTAGTCATTAAAGTGCTTTTGCGGGAGCACGGAAAATCGCAACTCTGCTGCTAACTGTGGACGGTATTTTTACAAAGGAAAATACATCTTCAGTGGTTATGATAATCATGTTTAATTTGATAAAAACTTTTGTACTCTTGAAAAGGCAGGATATTGGCAGCGATTGTTTCTTTAATGTTTAGCTAGAAATTTTTGTGGTTTCCTTCATTACAACAGTTCTATTTGTTTTATTGAAGACCTAAGAATAAAATTTCTTTAATCAATTCAGTTAATTTTTGGTTTTCGTACAATGGTGTTCCTACGCTTTCTTTAATCGACAATAGTTAGTGGATGGGATAGGAAATTGAATGCTATGGACGCCTAAATCTCCAACTTGATCGCTGTGTTTGGGAATATGCGAAACCATTGACTACATTTAAGTTCCATTAATAATTTCAAAAATAATCGACCGCCAAACAATTTGCATTCATCCTTTACTTTTTTTATCATACATTTCTGCTATCACTATGGAAATTACATTGCAAGGAATAAAAATTTAATGGAATATTGCCAATTTTAATAAAATTTAGATTGTTCTTAAATCTCTTATAGAAGCTAGTTTCTAAGTTTCTGCCGTGGCATAGATAATCAAACGTTATTAATAATATAAAGAAATTAAATAAGCATAATTACCTTTAATCAGCAATGTTTGTTTATTTATTCAGTCTCGTCTATACATCTTATAATTGTAAGTAGTACATGTCGAATGAGTTCCAACGTTTGGAGAGGAGGAGCTAAATTACCGAGTTTTCTGTTCATGATGTCCACTAAATATATGCTATGGACAACGAGAGGATTAGATGCATGTCACAATATTTAGGCGACAATAAACTCATTATGCATTCTGTCTATACCGCAGGGCGCTTTAGGGTATCAACTAACCCGCTACATCAGTTAATATGTTGCCCAAAGAAATCGAATAATAACTAGAGATGACCAAGACAGGCGAAACTATTACTTTTTTGAAGCGACCAGACAGACTCGTGTTTTGTCGACTCTCGGGGAAACCAATAGGCAACACGAACCCTTTCTTATAAGACGAATAGACACGAGTCTGTCTAGTTGCTTCAAAAAAGTAGTAATTTCACCTGCCTTGGTTATCTCTAATAAAGACGGCAACATGTAGCTCCACGTCATCTAGCATGGTCCTTCTCATTGACGCTAGAATAGGATACTTCTACAGGAAGTTTCCGGTTGACCGAAGTTCAAATGTTATCAAACACAGATGCGGCACATAAAACCTCATGGATTTACGAATTATTTACTTTTTTCCAGAAATTAGCCAAATATCGCGGTGGCTGTGCAAAATTATTTGAAAACCATTACTGCTAATTAGGTTTAAAAGTGAGTTTAAGCGTAAATATGGATAAAGGCACGCTGTTCACTGAAAAACTTCGATCTGTTATAGTTAAATTATCCAAAAATGGCAAATCAAACGCAGTGAGAGAATCTAAGAGAAGAAAATCTGAAATCGCAGATATTAACAGAAGAGCACTACAAAGAATAATTCGGAAAAATACCTAGACGCAGCATAGCAAAATAAATGAAAAATAGATTGAAATGGGCTAAAGAACATGAGTAGTGGAATCGGAATCATTGGGGTGATGAGTCTCGATTTGAAATTTCTATGGGTGACAGTCGAAGCATTATTCGGTAAAAACGCGAATCATATTATCTGGAATGCAAGAACAACTTGAAGATTGTCAGGACTTAGTTGGCTCAACGCCAAGAAGAATTGAACCCGTAATTAAAAAGAAATGTGATGTACACAATGGTGACTCTCTGCAATTTAATTAAGATAAAAATTCTTTTTGTTGTTTCTTCTCAATACCGTTGTTGTTTTGAACATTACTTAATTTTAAATTGCGTTAAAATGCTCAAATAATTCTAGTAGTAGTAATAAAAACCTACATATTTGAAAGTTTTTCTTTGGGTTTTAATATCCGTCTTTAGTAACTAAATTAAGTGCTGGTGGGCAAAGCATAACCTCCATCGCGGCCATTGGTATAGATCTTAATACTCCCATGATACGTACGAAACCCCTTGAATCTGTCCTACAGATGTTTAATATCCAACATATCTGGAGATTTCGATGGCAATTGCAGCAGTCCAATTTGGAGATTGTGAAAGCGACTTTCTTGTGATTTTGTTAGTCACACGTGGACGGGTATTATTTTGTGTGGGATTAGAAAACGTTTGAAGATTCCATAATTGCGAACCATAATTTCCTGAATGTAGTTTTAAACTATTACGTTACGTGTAATAAATACAATAACGTAATCGGAAGGGCCATGCTTTTTTTGAATGAATTTTTATGTTAGCTGTAACTACATCTGATAGCTAAATTAAGATTGAAGCGTCGTTTTTACGTGTGGCAGTATTTGACAAATACCCCGGCACGCAGCGTTTACCCATTAAAGTAATACTATCAGTATTTTTGCGCTGTTTACGACAAACTATCTGCCTAAAAATTTCTAAAATGGCGTTAACTGGAATTAAATTAGGGTAAGTCCGGGATAGATGGTCATACGATAAAGATGGCCGTACCTAGAAATTTCTGTCAGTATTGTTGGTAACTCGTGTTAATGCAGCAGTCGACTGACTTAGTTGATGTTGTGTTCATGTTTGTTATTTATTTTGTGAAAAATAGCTCATGAGGTGAGTAAACTATTTTTATTTTAAATTACATCGTTGAATATTTTACGTCAAGTATGTTTGAACATTTATTACAAAATTGTACGGTAACGTCTATAGAAAGAGGAGGAACTGTAACAATAGTTGTTTGTTGTAATGCCGAAGGCAACTTTTTACCACCTGCTGTCATAATGAAAGGAAAAAAAAAGAGTGGGAAGATGGCCTACCACCTGGCTCTATGTTACTTATGGCACAAACATCCACCTACATCAACGCGACTATTTTTCTTCAATGGATGCGTGAACAGTTTGTCCTAGAAAACCACTAGGAAAAATCTTATTAACACTTGACGGACATGCCTCCCACGTCAACTCCGTGGAAATGTTGGAATTTAAAGAATCAAATGGGATCATAATATTGTGTTTGCTTAGCCATACCACTCACTATCTGCAAACTTTAGACAGAAGTTTTTTTAAATCGTTAAAGGCACATTTTTATGAATCATCTGGCTCAGAAATCATGCTGGACGGCCCATCACGAGATATCAATTTGGTGAGTTACTGAAAGCAAGTTGGGTAAGGCTGCTACAACACAAAATGGTTCATCAGGCTTTAGAGCAACGGGAATTCTACCTTTCAATTCTAATATCAAAAACAGACAGAGACTGCAAAAGAACCAATTAATGGTTTAGAAACACAACCATCAACGTCTAAACAAACGTATAACACAAAAATTACTCCGTCAAAAATATTGCCTGATTTGTCGCCTCCTATTCCAGAAAAAATAACGCGTTAAAAAACGGGCCAAACAAGTCGGAACTATTTTAACATCAGCTGCACATTTAGAAATTCGCAAAGAAAAAGAGGAAAAAGCCCAAGAAAAACAACATAAGACACACACAAAAAAGACAGTCAAGGGCAACAAGAAAAGAGAATTGGAATCTTTAAGCAGCGAGGAAGATGAAGAAATAAATATAGAAAGTAAAGATTTTAATGAAAACTTCTGTGTAGGATTATAGACATACTAAAAAGGTGTTGATTGGATCAAGTGTATCAACTGTATGTTTTGGTTGCATGAAAGTTGTACGTCTTGCGGCGACTTCTGCCAGAAGTGTAGAAAATTTGACCATAAGTCAAAAAAACTCAGAAGTAATTAATTTTTTTTTGTGGCCATCTCTCACTGAAGACACAGGAGAGATAGCCATACGCATTATTTCTTAGAAATTCCTATTAGGTATATGTTTCATTTTTTTCTTAAAATTCATCATTTTATGTTGTGTTACTTTTGTTATACCTTTACGTAACAAATAAATATTTTTGAAAAACTTTCATTGCAGGTGATTTTTGAACCATTGGAAAAACTATGGCCATCTCTCCCGGACTTACCCTAAGCTATCGCTGCTTTATTACTCATGTTACACACACCACATTTAGGTAACTATTACGGTTTTCAATTTAGCTAGAAGTATGGAATTGTTTCATATATATAAAAATCGTGCGTCAAAAGCTAAAATAGATAAAGTGTAGCTAAGTATTAAAACTTATATAATTAACTTTTCTGAAATAGATTAAAATAGTTTTTAATTGGCCAATTTATCACAAGCGTCCGTATCGTGATTACAGCCAATTTATTTTAATGAATAAATGCAATAATACAATAAAAGTACAACAATAGTAATAAAACCTTAAAATATTTCTATGAATGGTACAGGTAGGTACTTGAAAATTATCAATAATGCCTCTCTTTTTATTACCACAGCACAACGAAAAATTCATGCGCTTCTCGCGAATAATTTGAGAAAATCATAACTGCGCTCATCTATATTGTGTAAATCCTTACAGTTACCTAAAAATCAATGTCCTGGGTATCATTAAAATCCTGTAACACAAGTCATCAAAAGCTATAGCGGTGCTATAATAAGGTTTTCTTGTTGCGGAAAAACGCAAGAATTTGCATTTTAATTTCCACGTTAAACTTGCGAAACCCGTGAATACTAATTTCGCTGACGTTAACTACGTATTCTTGTTTGAGTTTGGAACAAAGTACGTATAGTTGCAAGCAGCATGCGGTTACCGTGACCTCTTAGCTTCCCAAGAATCGCGCCGCATACGTTTTCGCCTTCGCCCGAGAGACCTTCTAATGGGTTCCTGTCTGTTGCCTTTTTTCTCAATCGAGAACGTCTGTGTCTTAGTGAAATAATAAATGATCCATTTAAGCTCTAGTAACAAACTGATTTATCGTTAATTAAAATGTCTGCGGTATAGCTGACTGTGATCCCTAACAAGAAATGAATCTGTCATGTTATTTTCTCACGGAAAATGTAATTAATAGAACGTGCTTTTATATATATAATACTAATGGTAGCTTACATTGGATATACTGGTATATCTTCGAGTGATATATTTAATATCTCTACTTAATATTTTGACTGTAGAGTGAGGAGTTACCAATATATGAAATAATTAATTTTCTCGGTACAAATTGAATAACTCGAAACCTTGTTTCGGGTTTCTATTTTACCACTTTTCGCAATTCTTCACCTCCTGTTTTGAATATTTTATATTGTTGGGCCCCAACGTGGGTACACATGGAAACTTTATAACATCAAAAAGTGCCGTCAATTCTAGTTATACAACAGTAAATGTTTACATTATTTGCTACGCAACACTTTAGCTTACCAATTTTATTAGTACTATATGAACCCGTACCTTCTTGTTTACATATGCAACTTAGTGCCAGTCCACACTAGCGTCACTAATTCCATGTACATACATAAATTCTGTATGCACTCACATTTACGAAATATAACCAATTAACGCTATATTTCAAGAACAGAATTACCTCATTTAGCAGATTCTATTGATTACTTTTTATATAGATATATCGATGTATTAGAAAAGCGGATTTTAGGTTTAAAACATATCCGGTTCGTAACATTAGTAGCTAGCAAATTTTAATAATTGATACATTTTCATATTTTAATAGGAGTACTTTTTTGAAAAGAGAGAATAGATTACTGTTTTAATCCAATACAAACCCCAATTTTACTAAATTTAAAAAAAATGTTCACTCCTATCTGTATTGTAATGAAGTCTTAAAAAAGAGACTTCATTATCGTTACTGGAGATTGAAAACCGCTACGAGTACTAACAACATAAGGTTCGAATGATACGAATTTTGATAAATACTTGCAATTTGTGTATTTTTTAAGTGCTAATTCCTGATCGTATACAACGGATTAGGTACACTACTATTAAGAATTAGATTTGCAACAAAAGGAATATTTTATTTTATAGGAAACAAGTAAAGAAAAAAATGTATATTTACCGTTTTGATTCAATCTGGCATGATTTCCAAGTATAACCTACAGTCATTTACTGTAAATGTTTGCCCATATTTCTGCTAGTTTTGTCTACAAAGCATTTATGGTTCTTTGTGGATTATTTAACACTTCTTTTTAGACCTACCATACCATCGATAGCGTTGTGAATTACCAGTATATAATGAGAAAAATTAATTACATACTATAAAAAAATCATGAGTTTGTAGAGTTCACAAGCGAAGGCAAAAGGGTGAAACCTATTCGTCAAGAAAAAAGCAAATGATTTTGAATTGCTTTACATAGTATGCAAAAGGTAGGAATGTCTCCAAAGCAGTGTAGGAAGAAAAAAGGAAACGGTTGCAAAAAAGCGAAAGCTGAATATTGTTCCTAAAAATTTTCGTTCATATATGATAAACACGAGCAAACATTTGTCGGACATACGGCTCAAATGGTTTTAGCGGCTGTAAATTTTGAAGCAGATTTATCGAGCTTTCCGGGAACTACGCTCTTCAATGCTTCAACGCTTTTTAAATGACGTTAATTTATCTTTTGGGAAAAAAAAATAGTAATGTTGATGGACCGTGATGATACCCACAATGAGCTGTAAAAACGATAATATTATACAATGGTTGAGACAGAAATTGTGTCGCAAAATAAAGTAAGGTACGAATAAATATATATTTGCAAAAACGACCTCTGAACAAGGACATACTAGATTGCGATTGTCGCCGTACCATAGTATTAAATTCCATCGAAATAGGCTTGGCACAGATCAAGAAGTATATCAGGCATAATAATACCAAATTTAGGGTTGCAGATATACCAGACCGTATAACAGGGATATCAAAAAGTTTCGATGGAAAGCTGGCAAAAATACATTAACCACGTTAAACGTATTGATATTTGTCATATTTTCGCTTACCTACGTCATTTAACGGTTTTAGTTGAAGAAAACATGTGGAATTTGGACGAGATGCAAGGTGATCCAAACGAGTTTATCATTACAGTGACATCGTCCTCACCATCATCACCTTGGTCTTCCGAAACTACAAATTAGTACAAGTAATAAAGTAGATTTTCTACGAGGGGAACCCTAAAAAATTTCGGAATTGACCACTAGATGGAAATTGCCGTATATTTCAATTTAATTCTCTTAAACTTTGACATTTACTGCGATAAACAACACTAGCAGAAAAACAGTCGGCCGTGTAGTTTAGTATTAATAGCGCTTCAAAGAAATTAATTTATTGAAAAAATTGATATTTCTCGTGAACATTTTCGTGCGATGATTTTTTACGATTTTAAAAGTGATTTGACAAAAGTCATTGAACAACAATGCATTAATCGACCTTTGTGACGAAACACCATTCAAAAGCGCAGTGGCTGGTATGACTGATTTGCAGAATTTAAGCGTGGACGTACTAGTGTCAGTAACAAACTTCGTGAAGGTAGTC
This sequence comes from Oryctes borbonicus, assembly GCA_902654985.2. Lineage (NCBI taxonomy): Eukaryota > Metazoa > Arthropoda > Insecta > Coleoptera > Scarabaeidae > Oryctes > Oryctes borbonicus. Next base: position 5,910,761 of record LR736872.1, read on the forward strand.
CAACAACTGCTATTGTTCCGGCAACCATCAATGCTATGCAAGAAACGATTGAAGAAGATTGACACGTGAGATATCGAGGGACAAAGGCATTCTTCGACATTGGTAAAAGTCAAATACAAACGATTTTGCGTGAACATTTAATGATGAAGAAACTTTGCAGTCCACACAATTTAACCAAAGCTGAAAAAATGTCTCGTGTTAGTGCAAAAATTCAATCGCGGGGCTTCCGCCAACGTATACAGTATCGTAACAGGTAACGAAGCCTAGATATATTTATAAGAACTAGAAACAAAACAACAATCCAATGCTTGGGTGTTCCAAAGCAAACCAAAACCAATAAAAGTTGTTCGTTCACGAGACGCTTCAAAAAAAGTGATTGCTTTTTTCTTCCGTAAAAACGGGCCTATTACTACCGTTGCTCTTAAGGATGGAAAAACAGTAAACGCTGGTTGGTATGCAATAATTTGTTTGCCTTAAGTCTTCGATTAAATCCGAAAAAACATCAGGTATCGGCGCATCATCCTTCACCACGACAACGTTAGCTTTCACACAGCACATCGAACAGTCGATTATTTGAAGCAGAATAACATTGAATGAATGATTCATTGTCCGTATTCGCCTGACTTATTCCTTTTCCCTTTTGTCAAAAACGAATTGCGTGGTGAGCGGTTTTCGACACGGAAGAGGCCGTTGAAGCATTTAAGATACCCACTTCAGATTAGAATAAATGTTTCAACAACTGGTTTCTTCGAATGCAAAAGTACTTAAAACTTAAAGGCGAATACTTTGAGAAACAACAAAGCGCTTTTTTTCGATAAAATATGTTTTTTTTCTTCTTCCGGAAATTATTAGGGTTCTCTTCGAACTTGCGGTAATAATGGTAATAAGTAACGAGGTAAATATTAATTTGTTGCAATCTCTTGAAATACTTATACGTGATAATGTATGCTTCTTACCAAATAAAATATGCGCGTTTTATATATCAGTAAAAGAAAATAAGACGGGTTATAGTCTTATTTTTGTATAATACATAACTTATATATAGAAATCCTTTCGCAACAAATTGACATTTACGTGTTACCAACGTGAAACTTAACATGCTTAGGGAGACAATATACGGAAAATTATGTACCGGCATTGTCCTGACAAAATTACATAGATCTCCATAAGAACAACACTTCCTTCTGAAAGTAAATAGTCTACAGCAGCAATGGGAGACAACTAGCTGTTTGAACCTTATGTCGTTATTTGTTATATACATATACCAGAGACAATGCAAGGATGCTTGTTGATTTCTACCGAGAGTTCCGTAAAGGAATTTATATTCGCATCTATTACATGCTTCAGTGGTAAAAAGAATAACGTCGCAAATATATGGATGTAAATATTTTCTCCAGCAGCGGCATTTTATGTAGCTTAGAATCGTTTTACACAGAAACCCTCTATAGCATCCGCTAGAGTAAGAAATCTGCTAGCAAGATCTAGATCTAGTTTTGAGACTAAAGTTAAGCTTATGGAGAGTGTAGCCTATTTAAGCCTTCTATATATCTAGAGTCTACGGTATTTGGACAACGTAGAAACAATGCAGGTACGACATTAAAAAAAATTAAATCTACGCCATAGTATGTAGTACGAAACTGGAAACCAACCAGTTACATCTGAAGGTGAAGGTGATGAAAAGAATGTGTCATTGGTAAGAAAAAAATTTGGATATGGATGACTCCCGACTACCTAGACAGAGCTTTAAGGCATCTTGATCTTGAACGGAAGATCAACAAGCACGATCGTAAAAAGTAAAAGATATGCTATTGAAACAGTTACTAACCAGCTGGTTAGTATAGAAACATAAAATCAGCCGTGCACTTGGAATTCGTGCCATTATTCCGGGAGATAAATAGTCTATGGCGCAGAATGGGCGTTTGAAAGAAAAAAAGAACGCTAAGGAGACATAGCATTTTCTACGAGAATGTCCAATTTAGCAACCATTACGTCTACTGCGTGTGTATGTGGCATCTACTGTGAGCTCACTTTTAATTATAACAGTTAAATCGTCTTTGCCATTTACCTTATGGGTGCCCTACGAGCACAGTCGCTTATATTTAATGAGTACATTCTTAATATTAATATTCCGAGTTTGAACTTTGAACTTAAGAAAAGAAATTAAATAAGTCTTTGAAGACTTATTTGTTTTTTTTTTCTTTCTTTTCAACTTGTAAACTCTAAGTTCTGTATAAATATGAATTTAAGCGGAATAAACCATTTCTTTTATTTTATTTATTTATATATGGATGTGAATATTTCCTCATTTTATTCGAATATTCCAAGAAACCTGCGAATGCTAGGAAATAAAAGAAGCAACATTTCCAAGTATTTTGTTACAAGATTTCGATGTTTTATAGATAGCATTTTTAAATTTTTTTCAAACTAATTGAACAATTGATTTCTAAACGTAAGAAAACTGTGCTCGTCGTTAAGGTAACTATTATGCAAAACATATTTCAGTCAACGGTCTATAAAATAAAATAGCTGCCATGAACTTACGCATATTTGTACAAACATATTCTTCTCCCGCGCAGAAAACACTCAAGGTTAAAGTAGCATCTACTAAAAAGTTGAACAGAAATTTATGGATACATTACATTTTGCATGTAAAAAAATATTTTTTTTGTATGTGACCTTAATCTCGTTTCTTTTTTTCAGCGGGAAGTTTACATACCACCAAAGGCTTCGGCGGCTACAAACCATCGACATGTCTCCCGGGATCATCATTGCGCTTCCTAGGCCCATCAGTACGGATAGCAGTTCCCTTAACAATACTTTGGGGTACCGCTTGCTCATTTCTAACGGCCCTGGTCATCCAAGCAACTAGGACGCTAATCACATTATTAAAAATTGATGTTCATGATAGTAGGGACAACACCCAAAAGGATCTTACGATCTTAGCCTCCGTAGAGCTCGGGCTATCCATTATAACGTTGCTAGCTGTTGTTTTTCTGTTGAGGATCGATTGTAAATATGATCCCGATTGATCCGAACCGCCCGCCAATCCTCAGGGCGCTGGCATAGCGGTCATTGGAGGTACGGGCGGGTATTCTCTGCAAGCTGGCACAAGCGGAACTAACGACCGTGTTACGCGAGTAGCATGGGTCGTGTAGCTATCCAAATTATCATTAGTAAATAATTACAAATCTGAAACTTGACTGTGATTGTTAGAATTAATAGATTTTCAATGTTTCAGCCCTGCAATTGCGAATATTTAATTTTAAACATGCGAGTTAGTTTTGGTAAAACGAGATTTACGGAATGTCCTATAAAAGCAAAAGTAGTTTTATACTCGTTTTACATTTGTAGAAAATACTTTTATGTAATGTTTAGGTAAGCTGTTGCATAATAACTTTAAATGGGATTCGTAGTTACCACCAATGCGTGTGATTTGGAATCGTAATTGTGACTTGAGACACAAAATTAGGTGTTGTAAAATAATTTGTCTATCCTCTATTAGCTAAAGTGGAGATACATGAAATTTATAATAATATATAATAATAATTTGTTTCACCGTTAACAATGCCATGCAGAATTATACATAAAACAAGTCAAATTGAAAACGAGTGAACAAAACAGCAGCGCGCGCTGCTGTGCTGCTGACCGGGTCTTCTCACTTGAACGACATTATATTAAATTACTTGTAAAAAACTACCCAGGTCATAATGGACGACAAGTAAACTGGTTTACAAGCAATATAACTCGCAACGCCATGATGGTTTTATCTCTTTATGAAGAGGCATGGTGGATAGTTGACGACAAGATTATTAGAAAACATTAGGCGATCCAAAGCCCAAGTGTTTGTTATTATATTTTATTAATTTTACCGTATTAGGTATATAATCGGAAAATCTGGTGAATTATGACGAAACATTTTTTCGACGACTTTGGAAAAGTACCAAAAATTGCCAGCCTCGTTCTAGTTGAAGAATCAGACTTTAATTACGAAAATTGCAAAGTGATGCCACAAACAATATAGTAGAGGAAGAAAATGAAATGCTAGATAAGAATTCAATGAATTTCAAAATTAGAATGTTAGTAGCGGAATTGCTTTCTATAAAAGATAGTAGAAAAAGATACATTGGCAAAATTATTTCGACAGAACCAGTAACTTCTTCATTTTTTAAATTAAGTGGTAAAGTGAATCTATCCAGATGAGAGTGAATTAGAAAAAATAATTTATTTGAAGGCATAATTTTGCGCATTAAACGTTTAAATAATTGTTTCCTGTGCTTTCTATCAAAATATTCTTTATTTTTAATTTAAATCTTTACCTTTTTTTGTTTTCATGTAAATACCTATTCAAGAATTAATATGCAATTGTCTCAATCACCTTTGCTTACTACAGAATGGAATTACTCGTGTAAATAAATAGGGTACCCTAAGTAACTCAAAAATGTGGATTGCTCTTATTTTTATTATTCGAATCTATTAATGTCAGGTTACAATTATTATCTATAGTTGATAGAAAAAGTTATAGAAGAAGGTTGCCATTTTTCAAATTAATCTAATGCAATTTAATAAACTTTTATGTAAAAACTGAATTCAAGTGGCCCACATTTGAGGTACATCTAAACATTTTTGGGTTTACAATTTCGTCTTTTCATTTTTATAATATAATAGAGTCGGTTATATAATTAATGTTGACCTTTTAAATAGAAACTAAGTAAATAATTTAAGGATTTGAATATTTTTCTAATGCTTCACAGGTATCTCTAGAAAAACCTTTTAAATATTTATTTTTCATTATTCAGCACGGGTGGTGCGATACTGCATTACAGCGCTTCGATTTCCGCGTATATTTACATTATTGATTATTGCATTAGTGCATATACATTACACTATTCAACGGAAATACAGGAAGAAATTGAAGAATTGTCATTAATGTCACCACCAGCCGTCACTGCCAGTATACGAGTATCCTAAAATCAGACATTGTTTTTCTCTTAGTTATCTTTTACGAAAACGATTCTTTTATACTCCAATTTTTTTATTACATTATTCATCACTGTAGTAGTTCTAATATAGTCCACGATGACTCTGTGTGAGTGTAATTTAAATTGAATGAGGTGCTCCTTCAAGTAGTTTCCATATTTTATAAATTTATAACATCCTATTGGCTAGGCCAGTAATAGAAAATTGAATTGAATGAAATTGTTCCCGAAGTAGAATAACAAGTTTGTTTGTTCTTTAAGGGTTATCTCAATACGTTCGCCGAGACGCAGAATGACCGTTCATCTTAAAACCCGATCCTAGTTTATCGCTCGGGAATATGCGGACATTGTCGACACAAAATCGGAATTTACTACTAGTTTAGTACTAGTTCTTCATTTCAATAATCACAGCATGAATGCAATAAACAGTTTTCTTCCATCTGTAATAATTAGAGCGCAACAAGTCAATTGCCTAGCAGTAGCGTCACTGTGCTGGGTTAACCGAAATAAACGTGCGCGTTATTTAGAAAAAAAAACAATAAGAGAATTTATGAAAACGTAACCATAATGTAAGTACACAACTTGCCGAATATGCTTAGATGGCTGAAAAGAAATCGGGAAGTGAGGCTGTATCATAGCGTACCTTTCTACAGTGACAGTATATATCTGTGTATACCCCGAAAAAGGTCGTTTTACATCTAGCGATGTAATATTCGCGTACTTAACTTTTTGAATTTGTATAACAGATCTTCCGCAACAGTATTGTTAAAAAGGTGGCGTAATCTAGAAAAATCGAAATTTTTACGTGATATAGTATTAAATTTTTCTCTGACTGAAACACTTTTTTCGTAATTTCGTTACAATATGTAGCACAATTTCATACGAATCACGTAAGGACAACGAAGTGTTTTGCAATTTTGTTATTGCGTTGGCTACTGGAATGTAATTGTCGTTAATAGTTTTCAAATCTGCTGCAACTTGAGGATAGAATGCTGCTTCTAACCATGTTTCCCCATTGTGTAGGAATTGGCTGCGGCGGTTGCGGTATGTCAGGACACTGTAAACGAAACTGCCGAATACGTTTCGGTGATTTAAGAAAAACCACTTTCATTGTCACACATAGAATCACATAGAAATCCTTTATACGGTCTCCTTTCAATCTTTTTTAAATTTGTGTGTTGCGCTATTTACATGGTTCCTACACATATATGGTTTCCAACGCATTTTCAATATTTTTAATGCTTTCCATTCAATTCCGACCCTTATCAACTTCGCATTACGATGTATGTATGTTACACATAGACAGCATGGAAGGCCGGGAAGTGTCGATATGTAACGAAGTAGCTCTGTATCCCCCAACCTCTCGCGGTTAAACACCACTGGAAGACAAGCGAGAATGTTGCGCTCTAGTTATGATGTTTATTTACTCATATTAGACAAATCCAGTAAACAACTTCTAGTGCGAGAAACAAAATTTACTAACCGAAAGTGTAATTATAATTCTTTATAACAAAATTATGTTATTAAATCGTTTTCGGACAAGCATACTGCTATTCATGTACAGTCATTAAATTAGAACAAAAACTTTCATGGTAACTATTCTACTTTACTCTGCCTGACATTACCGTATCTGAAAATAAATTTGGAGCACTATGGATATAAATTTAAAAAACTGGTGCAATAAATAAGATTCGACAAGACTTATTTTCACCATTTCTCAATAAAAATATTTAAAGTTTCACTAAAAATTGTTTAATTTTCCATTTGCAAAAGAATAAGTAGATCCCACAATCAAGTGATTTATTAAAAATGTAGACTTCGAGTTATTAATTTATCATACAACGAGTCTCGTTACAATATACAAGATTTTCTAGGAAACTGACAATCGTTTAATCAGTTAGCTTTTGAAATTAAATCTTCGCAATGATCATTGTGTATAACACCGTGCCATTCCGAACTGCAGCACATACTCTGAACTTTTAGTATCCGTGCCAAACTATCAGTGTCTTATATCTTAGAACCAATATCATCTCGATGTAAGCCCTTACATACATGATAGATTACTTCCTTGTTGAAACCATTAGTAGTAACTAGGAAACGTTAAAACACTTGAAGTATAAGTCAAAGAACTATAATTTGTGTAAAAATTCTAGTTTGTATATTATTGCAAGTTTCCTGTTGAAAAATGTATGTCAAGACCCTTCCTACTATTTGGTTTCATAAGTTTGAATTCGGTGATATGGAATTTCTAAGCAATGTACCACTCCAAATGTCAGGAATCTCGCAAACCTCTCATTTGGGCCGCACATAATTACGTTTGATGTAAGTCAGAGGTGACATTTCATACCTCTGTAACGCAAATGAGAATCGATTTAGAAATGGTATGTATAGAAGTTCTATTTCGAAGGAGGTATATAAATACAAAAAAAAAATTGAGCGGTTCTTCCATGATAATTTTCTTCCATTTTTTGTAACTTGTTGAAAACACTGTATCATTACTGTAAAAGATTAAAACGTTAGAAATAAAAATAAAAGTTAATGTAAGCAGTAGGTAGCCTATATGAATGTATGTACGTATGTATATAGTTTTCCTAATAGTATTTAATACTGTTACCAGTCAAACCATATTTATGTATGTGAAATATAATTCTTTTACAAAAGCAATAGTATCGTATTTAACCATTCACATCTTCCGAATGTATAACAAATTATATATAACGAATTCCAGGCGTTTGGTTTTCGTTTCCTTTTCTTTTTGCTTTAACGCTCGCTCCCTCATGTCGTCAAGCCATTTGTATTTCCTCAACATTTGATGTATAAAAGATGATATTTCGTTCTTGTTATCAGAAAAGCTTTTAGCTTTACCACTTCAATTTCTTTTACATTCGTTAGTAAGAAACTCTTTTATTGATATTCCCAATGGCCCAAAAACAATGTGATGTTTTTAAGGCGCCCAGAGAAATGTAGCTGAAATTTGGTCTATTGGGAATATCAATAAAAGAGTTTCTTACAAACGTCTTATCATTATGATGCAATATCCGTTCGACAATTTGTACCAGTTAGTAAAATAATATTATAGGAATAACCGATACTATTTGGGTCTAGTCCTAAGGTAGAAACCATTTAGTTCATGAACAAACAAGAACGTTAGGATCAAATTTTCTTATGGGTCCAGTACACTCCCGAGTCACCATTTGCAATTTGGGGACAATTAGCTGCGCTTCAGCCTTGGTAATAGTATCAAAGCCATGGAATACTTCTGAGGATATGACAGCTTTGAAAAGCTTATACACCCCGTTAGGCCATCACAATACTTCAAAAAAATAAACCATTTAACTCATCACATGATCTGGTAAAATGGCAGATTTGAGAGATTTCAAAGACGTTTTCTAAGTTTCTGTATATTTATAGCCGAAGGAAGAAAATCGAGTTCATCGGATGCCTCTAATAAATAGTAAAAGATTATAATACAATAAATTACGTATCAAACTTAAATATTCACCAATTTAAAAACAAATCTAACCAAATTAACCCAAAAAAGTAAGTCGATTGCGCAACTGTTTAATCGGTGGTGTGCGTACGTTGCATGTAGAACCTTATATAGCGCCACATATGTAAAGCAAGTTGTCTGCCGATAGTTGTTCGACTAATAAATTAAAGAGGAATTGAGTAGCCTAGTGTGCATTTACATATAGTGTCATACCAATTACACAAAATCTTTCCTAGAATTATCGTTACCAAATGTCTTTCTACTTAAGTAAGTTAAACTCAATTGAAAATTATATTTGGAAGTTAAGCAATGAAAAGCACGTTAAAGATAAGTCCAATTCGAATGGAATTCACTAAGGTAGTTTAGAAGGAAACACAATTCGTCACTTGAAAAACCATTAATTTGGCAGCAAAAGAAGGCAAAAGCTTGCAATAATACAGAGTGAAGCAGATGATAAAGAAGATAACTTTACCTGGAAGATTGTTGCGGAATATCTACGTAGGATCTCGATCTCGACTGCAGTTGTAGAATGTTGCTATCTTCCACATCCAATCACATTCTTTTTTATATAAACAAATAGTTTTTGCCCTCTATTTGATTACTATTAATACAATATAAGCTATACATGAGTTTCAAAATTCAACAATTGGTTCCGAATGTACCTATGGCGTAAGCAGTAACTTTATGTTTAAAGTGGATTTGGTTGAATTTTGAAACAACTACGAATTAAGTTGACAAGTAGGACTTTTCACAAGAGTCGTTGTTATCTGTCATAGTCTGCCTGCCAGTTCAACTTAGAGCAAATTTTTGCGGTATCCTATACAAGTAGAATCTATTCAATGATACCAGGTGACAATCTGTTCGTTAGATAAAAGTTTCAGAGTTTTTGTTTCTAAGCAAAAGGTACGCTAACATAATAATAGCCGTGCGTGTTGCTTCATCATCATTTCAATTGTATTCGCTATCGATTAGTGCTAGCATTTGTTGTAATCTTCTTTTATGTAACGAAATGCATTGTACAAATTTACACCTTTCACAACTGATGAATGAAAGAGAAGCAACGACATTGATTCAGTTGTTTTAAAAATTCGAATTTGTCAAGTCTTTTTTGACCAGAAACACTGTGGCAGTGGAACACTGAAACATTTCATTAAAACCCTTGCCACAACTTTGCTAACACAGGACGTACGTTGTGGCAACCTGCCTCTGTCAAATGTTTTGGCAGTTTTAGTAGGCACAGATTAGTTTGGGCTACTTCAGTTTTGGTTAGTTAGTAATTCAAATTTCCATACATTATTATCCTCGTAAATTATTGAAATTCAGTCTCATCCTCTTAGAAGCATTAAATAAAATTCATAAGTACTTCTCTGTTACTGGGTTGGTACTAAAACAGCGAAGTTGGCGTCAAAAAATGCGATAAATTGTTGCTCTTTTGCACAATATGATAAAATCAAAGATCAACTTGTCCAATTGAATGGACAATAAATCGCGTCATGTAAAAGCTTTATGCTCAGATGTTTTCACAACATTTTCATGATTGTCGACTAGGTACTTAACGTTGAAGAGCAACGTGTATTGTTGCAAACATGCAAGAGCCTGGCCTTGTACTTCTCACTCCTCCTGAAACATTTTATATGCAGGGTGTTTCGAAATTCGCAGACACGGACTGTGGGATGACGTTAAGCATCAAAAACTAAAACGAATCTTTCTTTATCATATTTTAATCTAGTATTTTCCGACATAAATTCTCTTCGACGGTGGTAATGTTGGTATTATTGTTGACAAAATAATTTACTCGGAAGGTAGTAGCCTTTAAACGTCTGCATTTCAAAAATTATAATTTTACATACTAATTTTGGAAGCGTTACGTAAACAAACACAAAATTAACAGACGTGTTCTTTAGATTAAAAAACAAAACATTTCTTTGGAGTAAAATAATAAATCCAGCAAAAAGAATTATTCCATGTTTTTCAAAGGGAGTAAATGTTTCCTTAAATGGAAGAAAATAAACTTCGTTGAAAGAGATTGTAGGTTTTGTTTCAAATCTATAGGTTCTTTGAATTAATTATATATTTTCAAAGAAAGCGATGTATTTTGAATTAAAGCAATAATAAAAAAAAATATTTCGTTGAAAAAAGAAGTATGCTTAAAAAATAATTTCTTTAGTTTAAAGGTGCCTCTCTATCAGTGTATATTACGTCAATTAAAATTTCTTTATAAAATCAATGGTATAAATATGTATGTTGTTTTGAAACTAAACCATAAAAATCCTAATGTTGAACGAAGGAAATACATCATTTTAATGTTCTATCAATTGACATCTAACGAAGTTGTACACTCCGTCAGCACACTGAAATATCCATATAATTCTGGCCAGGACCAAGTACCCACGTTTCTAGTAGTGAACTACTAGTTAAATATACACTGCCATTCAGTGAAGTTCGGACATACAATTAAAATTTATTATATCTCACTGTATACAATTATTAATACATAAAATTAGAAAAATATTAAGCATACACTCTTTTCTAAGGGATTAAAGCCATAAATTATTATGTAAAGTAGAAATATTGCGACAACCACAATAAAGCCTCTTTCATTATCATTCCAAGAATTTCTCGTAAGTACCGATCTTTTGAAACGGGTCGTTTGGGGATTATTAACGAACAATACATTTAGGAAATATACCGCAGTATCACTCTTATTTATTTATCACAGGCGTAAAGATATAAATTTGCTTCATTTTACTGTTAAACGTGTGTTGGTGTGCATCACAATTGACTTCAAAATGGCACGTGCCAAGCCTCCCAGTGTAGAAAAACGTTCACGCATTATTACGCTGTTTGAAGGAGGATATTCGGGGCGACAAATTGCTGAAAAAATAAATATGAAAAGTTCAACAGTAAATGACATCATAAAGCGATATCGGACAACTGGAACTATAGAAAATCGTGTTCGTCCTGGAGCATCTAGAAAAACAACAAATGCTGAAGATTTGAAAATTGTATTATTAACCAAACGCAATTGAAAATTAGCAGCGCCACAAATAGCAGCCGAAGTCAATCGCGGCCGTGAAGAACAAGTTTCGGCAAGTACGGTAAAACGTCGACTTCAACAAGCGGACCTTCATGGGCGCATTGCCATTCGAAAACCCTTATTATGTCGGGGCAACAGAGCAAAACGGCTACAGTGGGCCCGTTCTCATCTAGATTGGTCATTGGCCAACAGTGAATCAAGGGCGTAGTTCTGTGTTAGTGTGGGGATGTTTCTGGAGTGCAGGGTGTAATGAGGAAGGAAAATTATTTTGCAATACTCCAGAATCATGCAGTGCCATCAGGCTTGCGTATAATAGGCCGTAACTTTACATTCATGCATGACAACGACCCAAAACACACTGCGTTAGCGTGTAAGAACTACCTAAAGGAGCAAGAAGAACAGCACTCCCTGAAAGTAGTGACATGGCCCCCACAAAGCCCAGATTTGAATCCTATACTTCACAAGACTTCACAAGAACATTTATGGAATATTCTGCAACATGAATGGATTAATATTCCACAATCCGTTTTAACAAAACTTATTGAAAGAATGCCTAGAAAAGTTCGAGCGGTGATTAACAGCAAATAAGGTTGTTTCGATGAAAAAAAAAATATAATGTTCAGTATGTTATATTAGGCCAGAATAACTTTATTTATTTATTTATTTTTGTCTTTTTTACCTGTACATACAATAAAATTGCATTTTATTTTTAGTTTCGTTTGTTTCTGTGTCCTTTTCATGTTTTTTACTGGCCGACCGAACTTCTCTGAACGGCAGTGTATATACATAAAACAAATGCGGTGCGAAGTTAACATTTCTACTCTTGTCATTCGAAGGATATGGTTTTCGTATTTTAATGCTTGAAATAATGGTTCAAGTCGTGAGTATTACATGTTGATGGCTTTGGCGCTTAACAGAGATCAAGCAGCGCGATTGTATGTAACGTTGCCAAATGTTAATATCTTTTAGGTGCGGTACAATACAACTACATAGGAATGCCGGCCGTCCTCGTTTACGCGATGCAAATTAAGTTCGTGTACTGAGTGAGACGCGACCAACACCATCCCATATCATTTTATAAGAGCCTAGAATTTGAAAAATAATAACGGCTCACTTAGGCAAGCGTTCTATGAATTGTATTTAAATCACCATCTCAACATCTAAAATTCCATTCTGTGGACCAATGAATGTTCATTTACTCATGATGGTATTTTCAATATTCATAACTGGAATTATGAGAATCCACATTTGATGATGCTAATGTGTCGCTTTGGTTTAAAATTTCGGGATGCTTTACTGGGTGAACGACTTGTAAGGTTACGTCAAAACTTATTTTTTTTACACCTGTTGTAATTACTACCACTTTACTCTAATTGTATGCGATTACCTGGACAATACTTTTCCTGACATTTGGATTGGCAGCTGTAGTCCAATACCTTAGCCACCTCAATCGCCAGATTCCACATCTTGCGATTTCTTCGTATACGGTGTTAGTTTACCAGACACGTGTGGCCAATGTTAATGAACTAGAGAACCGTGTATTGCAAGCGACGAAGCTGCTAACAACGCATATTAGCAAGACACACTGAAGCATGTTCAGCTGTCGCAAGCCAATTCGAACAAAATGTTACAAAGTGTTTTGTGTTATAATTTTTCAATTATTTAATACTAAAACTGTTTCTATGTTGTGTTTTTATTTTTTAAATTGCTATATGTCAGAAAATATTGGTTAGATTAAAAAATGGTGGAGAAACATTCGTTTCAATTTTTCGTAGCACCCTGTATAACAAAACAAAATATTCTACATACATAACTCAATAGAACAATAAAATAGAGTTTGTGCTGCCACAAACAATACAAATCCATTTCTGAAATTTACATGTCAAATACAAAAATTTGAGAAAATTAATTTTATTAAAATACGATAAAAGCATGTTAACTCATTTTACTAAATAATTGGTTGGTTTTTGATTATATTAATTTTAATATATAAAACCCGTTTTCTAAATTTGCGACCGTTTTAGAATTTTACAATATTATCAAAATATAGCTGGAAGTTTTTTTATTTACTTTTATTTGCTGCGAATATCGATCAATACATGTAGAATAGTATCTATGTATTTTATTTCCGCAGAATTTTCCAGTAAAAGTACAAATGGGACACTAATATAATTCGACTGTCATTGCGTATGTTTATTTGCAACTAATTCAGTGTTAACAAATCAATTAATGAGGTTTCATTCCTGGGTCATCAAAAAGACATTAGCGAAAAGTAAATAAATTATTTGCAGGAAATATATTGACATACTAAGGTAAGTTCTAAAATAACCACGGGACAAACAGTGAGATTAATTATAATGATTTTAGTTGGAAAATAGAATGTCAGAGGCTAATAAATGTAAAATAAATGGCTTTCCTCAAACATAGAATTATGTACAAAAAACAGTGCTTTTATAACTTTTAATTGTTCAAACAAACATGAAGATGGTCCTCATTATATAAGGTTCGATAATCTGAAATGAAAATATAAAATCCCCTTTTTCTTCTTGCAATTTATTTATATATACATTTGGACTGGTTTCGACAATATGCCACTATCAACCAGAATCTAAGTTAATATGTTACGTGACTTTTACGTGTTTTAAATAATCGATTGCAAGTACACATACTTTTGTCTTAAATATTGATGTATAATTAGGTTCTGGCTGATAATAGCATATTACCAAAACTAGTTCTAGTATTAAGGGAAATAAAGGACTTTGTATTCTTCTTTCTTTCGATTTGAAACACCTTACTGGCGAAGGCGAACAAATTCAATTCAATTCAATTCTTTTGTCATTAGTTGCGAAAAACTTAAATATATCGAAAATAATTTTATTGCCTGTTATTTTAAATCAGCGATCTACTTTCCTCACGGTAAACGTTGTAGTAACCAAAAGTGGTCAAAGATTTCAGGCTAAGCAACGAAAGTACCTATCAATAATTTCCTCTCAAGCTAAAGGGACTGCGAGTAATTATTTAATGAACTTTCAAGCAACGACTGCACGTCTTAACTTCGGCGAATATTTAATCTTGGCGTGAGATTACCTACATAAAATATGGAAGAATCTTATGAAATATATACGGGAAGCAATCCTGCAGGACGTACGTGTAAGCCATGGCACGTCAGGAATAAATAAAATGTGACTGAGAAATCCCATGGCTACCATACTCACTTAATAAGGTTTCTTATAATTTTTACTACTAATTTATTACGAGGGGAATACCTTGCTCTATATTTCAATTCCGTTGTCTTAAACTTTGAGATTTAGTATAATAAACACCATTGACAGAAAAACAGTCGGCCGCGTAGTTTAGTATTAACAGCGTTTCAAAGAAATCAATTTAGTGATAATTGACATTTCTCGAAAACATTTCCGTGCGATGATTTTCTACGATTTTAACTTAGCAAATGCATCGGTCGACTTTATTCTGCCTTTCGTGATGAAGCACTATTCAGTTTATGACTGATAATAATGATAACGATGATTATAACGGTTACTCTTCTATAGAAGTCGATCACATGCTTAAGAAAGTCCAACATAGGCTTTACGTAAGAAATTCCACGACCTTAACCCGGGTAGAAACTAATAGCAAGAAATTCGTGAAACTCCCCTTTCACGGCATATCGAAAGGCGTGGGTAAGGTTTTGAAGAGTCAAGATATGAACGTATGCTTCGGTTCGCGCAACACACTCAAAAATCTTCTCGGTAATCCTAAAGATAAACCGAAAATGGGAGAAAGGTCGGGTATTTATAAAATTGAATGTAGTCACTGTAATAAAGTCTATATTGGTCAAACAAAAAGAGCGATAGAAACTAGATTCAAAGAACATCTACGAAATTATCGCTACGGCAGATTGGACGCGTCGAGTGTGGCACAACATATAAATGAAACCGGGCATAGTATTAAATTAGAAGACTTAAAATTGATTAAAAACGTAACGTCGCCGCGAGAATTAGATGCGTACGAGACAGTTTACATCAAAAGTAATAAAAGTCTGATGAACCGAGAAAACGGACCGTTGTCGTACTCTGTCCTTTTTGACCTTTTGCAGTAGGCTGGCACTCGTTTATATTTTGGGCCATAAAAGAGATCTTCCCGTCCATCTGGCCGTGTTTTTCGCATGTCGTAGTTTAAGACACGTAGAGGGTAGAATTAGGCACTTGTAAAATACAATATTTCTTCTCGGTGAAGGGATAGTTCATGCATGTTATCTTTCGCACGTCGTAGCCCCAAGGCGTGCAGGGGGTAGAAATAAGCGCTTGTAAAGGATATCTGTTCTAAGAAGTAGGGATAGTACATGCATGTTTAGTTTTAGAAAAAGTTTTTTCTCACTTCATTCGGTCACCGGTTGATGATGAGGACCATTCGTGTCCTCGAAACGGCCGTCCCGGACTAATTATTATATTACTATATAATAAATTAAACTTGAGTGGTGCGGAGGGTGCCGATACTTATGTGTTGGTTACTTATGTGTAGTTTATGACTGGTTTGCAGAATTTAAGCGTGGACGTACTAGTGTCAGTGACGAATTTCGTGGATGTCCTCAACTGCTGTTATTCCGGCAAACATCAATACTGTGGGAGAAATGATTGAAGCGGATCCACATGTGACATATCAAAAGATAGAGGCATTAGGCATTGGTAGAAGTCAAATACAAACTAGTTTACATGAGCATTTAGTGGTGAAGAAACTTTGCAGTCGTTGGATTCCACACGATTTCATCAAAGCTCAAAAAATGACTCGTGTGAGTTAGTGCGAAAAAATGCTTCAAAAATTCAATCACGGTGCTTCTGCCAACATATACAATATCATAACAGGTGACGAAACCTAGATATATTTATACGAACTAGAAAATAAGATAACAATCCACTGTTTGGATGTTCCAAAGTGAACCACAACCAACAAAAGCGCTTCAAAAAAATGATTGTTTTTTTTTCCGTAAAACTCGACCTGTTACTACCGTTGCTTTTGAAGAGAAAAACAGTAAACACTGATTGATGTACAACCTCAAGTCTTCGATGAAATCAGAAAAAGTAGCAAACATCAGCGCATCCCTTCCACGACAACACCAGCTCTCATGCAGCACATCGGACAGTCGATTATTTAAAGGAGAATAACATGGAATTAACGACTCATTGTGCGTATTCGCGTGACTTATCACCTAATGACTGCTTCCTGTTCCCTTTTGTCAAAAACAAATTGTATGGTGAGCGGTTTTCGAGACCGGAATTGAAGCATTTAAAAGGCATGTTTTGAGATACCCACTTCAGATTGGAATAAATGGTTCGACACCTGGTTACGTCGAATGCTTAACACTTAAAGTGGAATAATTTGAGAAACAATAACATGTTTTTTTTCAATAAAATATCTCTTTTTCTTATTCCGAAAATGTTGAGGATTCCCCTCGTAGGGTATTTTAAAGCAATTGGAATATATTTGCACTGTGGTAATAAGATATATTGCCAAGAAATTGAAGTAAGGAAACAGATAAGGATACATTGTTTTTCTAAACATATTACGTTTTATCTCACTGTCGGATGCCATACTGCTCCACATGTTCCAGGTTGGTAGCGTAAAATTAAAGCGCTATAAAGCATGGACGACCGCTCCCTAAAACTGTCGATGTATCGCGACGTATCACTCGCTCTACATAACTTTCAGCAGACGTTCTAACAGCTTTTCCACAACAGTTGCCTCTGCTCAATACGACTAATGTAAATGCCAAAGAATATGTCATATATCTACAAATTTTCGAAGCAAAGGATTTTCAATAATAATTGGTGAATTAGTAGATTTATCAGCGCAAAAACATCTGTAAATGGTTGTTGGGTGGTTAACAGACGGCATCGTAAAAGACATTTTTTTTTAATTAATTTAACTTAACGATGCTAATGCGCTAGATAACAATTTATAATTAGCTACTTGAACATTTTATTAAACATAAAATTTTGGGCCGCAATTATTGCGAAATGATGTAATGAAGTGTAATGTCAAAATTTAGCAAGAGATATTTACAATTATATTAATAGTAGTCCAAAAAGAAAAATGAAATATGCAAATAAAATTTTAGTAACTTTCAAACGAAAACTCATAACTAGAGTAGGCAAATTCGGGTATGCACCATCGGCGCAGCTAACGAATGGACTCCCGCTAGTCAGTATCTAGTTCGCTGCCGCCTGGAGCGTACGTAATAGTAACAGCGAAGTACTCTGTGTTCTGTTTTTAATAATGTCGAAGGTACGCAGATTGAGAAAACAGCTATCATTAAAGACAGTGAATAGGTTCATTAAGGATTATCCGGATTTGACATACGACGGCGTAAAAGTTAAATGTTTAGAGTGCGATATATATCGCGTGCTGGTCACAAACACATTGTAAACGGCATGTGCCAGGTGCAAACCATAATAATATCAAAACCGCGGTCGCCGCAAAATACGAACAATTCTTATTTGATTTATGTATAATGGAGATTCAGTGTAATCTGGCGTTTACTTTGTTAAACAACGATTCACTTATTTCATTTTGGAACAAATACGCCAATATTACATTACCGAGCAGGACCACGTTACGAAATTATTTACCATCTGTGCGAGTACATTTAGAAAATAAAATTAAGGCTAAACTGAAAAATAAAAAAGTGTGCATGTGTGTGGATGAAACCACTGATTGCTCAAAAAGATCTGAACTAAATGCTATGGTGCGCAAAATGGAACCACATCAATCGTCATCTTCAATTTTATTAGCTTCTAGACAAATAAAACAGTTTACTGCCCAAGTAATTTCAAAAGTGGAGTTAAGCACATTGGAAAAATTTGAAATATCCAGAGATCAAGTCTTAATGTTTATGACAGATGATACCGCAACCATGCTTTCTGTAGGCCGATCTCTTAAAGAACAATGTGGTAACTTTTTACATATTACATGTAAAATTCATGCTCTACATCTTGTAGCAGAGACAATTCATAGATGTTATCCACAAGTGGATGCGCTAAGTGCGAGTACGAAAACAGTGTTTCTGAAATCCCCAAACGTATTCGCGAATTTCATAGACTGTGTTCTCATACCCCCGAACCACCACAACAGATCCTTATACGTTGGGGTACATGGTTACAACCGGCATTTTACAATCATAAATATTTTGAGAGTATAAAGAAGGTGGTTCTATTATTCAATCCGAAAGAATGTGCAGCTATCAAAACAAATCACAAGAATTTGAAGATAGTCAGGTTAAAAGTAATTTACAAACTATTCATAGCAATTACATCGGAGTAGTGCAAGCAATAGAAAAATTACAAAATTCTTCACTGTCGTTTGAGGAATCACTGCAAATTGTGAAACATGTACAAGCACAGCATTGTTCGGTAGAAGACGCAAAAAATGAGTGTGTTCTAATTAGGTTTGAAACTGTTTTAGACAAAGATTCAGATTTTGCTAAACTTAGACAAATTTGTGAAGGTTCGTCTACAGATGCGTTGTTTCAAAGATTTTTGTAATTATGCAAATATAACATCACTAGATGTAGAGCGATCGTTTTCTTTATATAAGAACGTATTTTCCTCACGGCAGACACGTTTTGCAGAAATAACTTTGGAAACCCACCTTATGTTAAAAATATTTAATCTTGCTTCTCCAGTTTTTCAAGTCAGGGAAGACGCTTAAGACGGTAAGTTTTTTTTTTAATCATCGAATTACATACACTCTCGATTTTATTTTTTATACATATAACTAGAGATGGCAATTTCCCGTGTTCATTCAGTAACATAGAGATAATTTATTGAGATCAGTGTACAATCTACAAAAATCATCTTAAGAACTTTTATATCTAGCACCGGAACGGCACCGTTCTCGATAACATATCTCTGCATACTGACTCCCTTCGCATGCAACAGTCCATTCGTTAGCTACGCCGATGGTGCGCACCCGGATTTGCCCACTGTACTCATAAGTTCTGTTATCCATCACAAACCAAATGGTTGGCTATTGAAAGCGTTGTAAAAGGACTATTGAAACAATATGACGCGTTAAGATTATACTTTACGGATATTGATGTGAGTGTCTCTGTTGCTGATATTCTAGAAAAGTTACAAGACAAACTAATTGTAGGTTATATTTTCAATTTTTAGATTACGCTTTGCCATTATTCGATTAATTAAATCGGGAAATACAAGCTGAATCCTCACAAATATGTTTTACATGAAAGAGCATACGTAATGTTACAAACCATTATTGTTACGTTTAAATTTAATATATGGGCGGGTGAGCGCGTGACGTAACGTCGCTTCGACCACTAGTCCGCTAGTTCGCTTCAGCCGTACAATAAAGAGGACGGTAGTGGTTAGCTCGTTAGCTATAGGAGAAAAATGCATTATATTATGTAGCTTATTTACTATAGGTGTTTTTGTTTTATTCTACATGAATTGTAG
Organism: Oryctes borbonicus; assembly: GCA_902654985.2. NCBI lineage: Eukaryota > Metazoa > Arthropoda > Insecta > Coleoptera > Scarabaeidae > Oryctes > Oryctes borbonicus. Next base: position 5,930,732 of record LR736872.1, read on the forward strand.
TTAATACAGTTTAGCATAAATACCAATCGAGTTTTAATGGGTACGCTTACGAACTCACATAAATACATAATTATCGATTCTTTTCTTTGGAGAAATTACATCGTCAATACAACAATTACACTTACCAATTCACTTAAACTAACAAATCACCAAATTGAAAATATGAACTTGCTTCATCTAGATTTTTGTATCGAAGCTTGTAAATAAATTACGTGAAGATTTCCATTAAACGATAATCCAATAGAAAAATTAAATTTTATTAATCCGCAAAAAATAAAAGGGAGAGATTTTCCGTCCATTGTTAATATAACTAAATTACTATGTCATTTCCTCCTTTCATTAAAGAAAATTAAATTCAAAATTTGAAACTTTAAAGGAGATTATTCCGAAGTAAGCGGCTAATCAGCGATAATGCAAATGAATTAAGGCCTTTTACAAGTTTTATGGAATGAAGTTTTATGTTCATGGGCATTTTTTAATATCTCGTACAGTAGTTGTCCCTCGACTGTTATATTTATACACGTTCCCTGCACCAACTGTTATTATAAAATGGTCCTTGCTCCCCAACATCTTTATTATATGTTGCGTTCAATTGGCTTATTGGACTAATTGCCGGTGAACTGTTTGGGAAGTTTCAAAAAATAAAGTCGGAGTCAAGTTGATACATATATTAAAAAACATAAAAAAAAATATTCCGTGTATAATTATAATAATACAATAAAATAGTCTTCTTTTGCCAACCCCTTCTCTCTCTGTATATATTTACATATATTGCTTTCCGTCGGAGATTTTGTAGTCTTAGTTCTATTTAGTATTTGCTAATCACCATCTTTTATCTCCGACGGAGATTTGGTTTTTAATGTATATGCGATTTCCTTGCTTCTCTGTATTTTATGCTACTCTCGAATCTGCTTCTTGTTCTTTATATCTTTTTGATAAGGGCCGAAAGGATGTTTCATTCGTATGTCATTGCATACGGATATTTCAATATTTAGGTATGGACAAACTGTACTTTCTATTCGTAAGTATAAATATAAAATTATTTGCTACGTTATGCACACATTTTTGTATTCGGCACCCAACTAATACTTATTTAGGAGCTGGAAGACCTGGTAGGCTGAGTGTGGCTGTCTAATAGTCGATCAACATCTATCGTAAATACGACTCGACACCCGACTACCCAGGTCCTTCTAGCGTCTTTCGCGCTAATATTTATTTGTATGCTTATTTGGCTTTGATTGCTCCTTGCCACGGCCCCCTTAATATAGTGAGAAATTTTAGCAGATTCTTTCATTATGCCGCATACACATTATATACAGATAAAATAATATATTGTAGCGTAAAATAAATACAATGGATAAGAATATGTACAAATATAGGTAATAAAACAAGATTAGCAATAATAAAGCATATAAAAATATTAAATGAAATATTACTCTTACAGGTAGAGAAAAAACAAATAAAATATTTTTGAAAATTACACAATATTAGAGTTCGTAACATATAACATAAACATGCAGAAAATTTTAGTGGATTCATTATTACAACAAAAAAAAACATTGATTCATTATTCATAACAAATATTATATATTACACATAAATGCAATTTCCAGAATACAAAACAAAACTGTCCTTAAGTTTGGTCATTTCGGTTACCTTAGCTGAGTTACTGCAATTTTTACTGAAAAGAAATTACAGCACTTTACAACATTTGAATGTTTAAACCGCAATATCAGTTATTTATGTTTTCGAAGATTTTTTTCCTCGGACGTAGACAGTTAGAACAAGGACAAGCGGCTCGTCTGAACCGCCTATATTCCCCTCTAGAACCGTCCAAAAGGGACATTACTTCAGTCTTTTCCTCTCTAGTGTATTCTTATATCTGCGCTCCCTCAATTGAGAATTAGGAGTTCGGGGCACCTCTATCAACCTAAGGTCTTTACTTGCACCTCTCTATTTGCCTTTCTTTAGTCAATTCGTCTGTCCCTGTATCATCAGGTTTACAATGTTTGGGACGGTTATTTGCTGACCCAACTCAGTCGACAAACTATTCCTTACATTCAGCCATCCTCGTTCCAAGACTGCGTTACCTAGTGGGTGTGTCTTTCCACAGTGTCGGTATTGGTCATTCTCCGCCTTTCCGATTTTCGTGGTGTAAGTGCCGAAGAACTCATGTCCAGAAGGGAACTGTATCAGATGGTAATAAATCTTTCTAAATCTGTACTTAACCCAAGGTATGATGTTTGGAATCAATCCTCTAATCCATTCTTCCCTGTAGGGTTATTCCGTATATTTTGCCACTTCTTTAATGTTAACTTCCTTTGTTTTTCTATAATGCATTCCAGATGGCCGTCATTAAGGTCGAAAAGCCTGCATCGCTCTTCTATCAATAAAAATAGGGGGGAAACCCTGTTAGAATCTGTATCCCACTTCCAGAAACAGTCCAAAATGCGCTCACAACTCTCAGAAGGTCCTCCGACCACACCGAAGCGGCGTATGTCAAAATCGATTGGATGACTCCAAACAGGTTTGCTTTCTTTGTGCTAGAGCGCTCACCAATATTCGGTAGAATTTTAAGTAATGCCGTCTGTCTTGATTTCCGCCTTGCTCACCACGGACCAGAATTCCAAGACCACCCCTAAATACTTGAACTGTCTTTTTGGGAAAATTTCCTACCGAAAGCACATCAAAAGAAAGGGGTTGGCGGGTTCGAGAAGAACCTGAGCTCCCTTACATCTTGCGTCTCCACAATCACGCCAAGGTTATCTGCATACGCCAACGCAGTTGTTCCCTCAACTTTAATCTCCAGCACGCCATTGTACAAGATGTTCCATAATGTGCGCCCGAGCATTGATCTTTGTGGGATTCCAGCATTTACCTCGATACTGGTCTTTTTATCGATGGAAATACTCCTCTGACTAAAATAGTTTTGCATCAGGTTGATGAGGTATGGCAACACACTCCAAGCCAACATTTGGTCTATTATCCTGCTTCAGGAATCCGAGTTAAATGTTTTCGAAGATAGGTAACGCATGTATGATGATATTGTTAAAATAAACTAAATGTATAAGGTGAGCAGAAAAATTGTTTGTCAACTATGTTTTTACTGTTATCCAAATAAGAAATTAATTTTAGAAAAATGTTAAGTTTGCTATGAACATTAGTAAGTCAATGCATAAAATGTTGTATACAAAACTGCACTGTGTTAGTAGTCACCAGGGTTACTCGCTATGTAACACAAGTGATTATTCTGGTAACACAGATGACTGGCAGAAAGATCCGTACTATTCCAGTAATGCCAAAAAACAATGGCAGCCATCAACTCCTTACTACTGAAATTAATTATATCTCAAGAAGACAAGTAAGCTGTTATTGTGAAAAAGTAAATTGAGAATTATGTTATTGTTTTTCTATTAATAACACTTACTGCGTCATTAATAAATAATTAATCATTGATAATCTTGGTAAGTAGCTTAATACTTTCTACGCTCTTAAATACATTTTCCTTTGTTAACTCTGGAATTATTATCATTAAGTTTGTAACTTCATACTGATTCCATCTTTGTCAATAATTTATTTGTTTGTATTTTTTTTTCAATAAACAACGTTACTTAGTTTTGAAAATAAATGTTCATATTTTTTATTCAAATTTCATGAAAGCATATAGAATGTTTAACGCCATATATTTCTATTAGCTACTCCATAAGGTCCATATTGCAGATTCCACATATTTAAAACAAAAAGTAATAACGTTTCTTGTTTAAAAACCTAAATGACACCAAGTACAATTTTTTTTGAGAAGCGACCTCTGCGCGCTTCATAAAGGCTACTTGAATTCAACAATGGATGAGGACGAACTATTCGATGAAGCAGATCTATTACAAGTTAAAGTTTCAGAAGATAAAATGGCCGACTATAACTCTGAAAATATTGGTACTGAGGATCGATGGGTTGAAGTGTTCAAATTGAGTCAAAAGTCTTGAGCCAAAATAAATTTTGAAATTGAGAGATTTTATGAGTCTATTCTTTATCATCCTGGTATAAGTGGATATTTTCCAATATTAATAACGAGTTCGAATTCAAAAAAGTTGCAGATGAAGATAACTACACTAGAAGCTGTGATATAAGATTATACAAACAAATTTGAAGTGTACCACAAGAAATAATAAATACAACACTAAATATAAATAATCCAAAGCTGTAGAAAATACAACAAAATTATGTCGGATGTTCTATGGATAAAATGGGTTCTACAGCGCTCTCTGTTTGCAAACCCCAAGAACTTTATGCCATATCAATCCAGGTTCTCGCCATATTGAATTTACTTCCATTTATCGTTTTCTGTCCCAGATTAACAGTTAACAGTAGTTATCTTTGCTTTCAAAATATTTACAATATTGACTTGTAGTATAATAAAGCAAATACAGAGGTCGTCTCCAAGTAACAAATAGCTGCGACATTTTTGAATATGCAGTAGCCACGGGAGAATAAAAATTGCATTTAATAAAGCGTAATATTTTGATGACAATACGTCTCTGTTATAGAGAGCACTTTCAATAATTTAATATTTATTTAATTTAATAATGCGCTTTCCTAATCTCTTGCTGCTGCTTCTATAGTTTATTCACGTCAAAACTGCAGTAGATAGCGCTACGATAGGTGTCTAAAAAATATTGGATACAAAAAGTAAAATGTATGGGATACTGAGTGAATACGAACTATTTCATTCATCTTATTTCAGCGCACTATCTGCAAAAATACACACTAATAGCAAAGTGTAATATCAGTTTTCTGTATTTTAGTTGCAATATGTTATCGCCATACTATGACATAATAACACAATACAGCCATAATAAAGAAAAGATTAATGCATTTCAAAAGAAAATCCCCAGTTATTTTCAAAGTGTTATTCTCTGACGAAGAGACTTTTCATAAAAATCGCCGTGATTACTGACAAATGTCCTGAAATTGTTCTGTGACTGCAGCGTGACGGAGTACCTGCATACTATTCTGTTGGTATACGTGACTTGAATAACACGAATTCCAAGAGATCGTTGGGGAGAAATTTTCATGTAAGATGGCATCTAGATTTTTATTTATGGGGACCTGTTAAAAGAAATGGAATATGACAGAGACTTATTAACGCTTTTCGAAAGGGTTACCTTGCGAAAAGCGTTAATAAGGTCTTAACCTGAAGAATTAAAACGAATTGAGAGAGCATCCATAAACAGATTCAATCTTTGTTTGCCACAAAAAAGAAAGTTACCTTAGATTTCTTTCTTTCATTATCGTCTCTATATTTATCACTTTAAATTCAATTAAGTACTACATAATAATAATAATTTTGTCAGCTTTGTATTAGCTTTAATAATACGTTCTAATACTTTATTTCTTTTGCGTTTTAATCAATTTTGTTATTAATTGATACTTTTTTCTTACGAGAAAAGTAACTTTCTCTTTAAATTAATTTGCTTATTAGGATTCTAAAACAGCAAAAGTTGCATATTAAAATTAGGTATACGAAACCTAATATATGGAGGCAGCGTGTAATACTACATTACTTCCAGTCACAATATACAAAGTGTTCTACTTAACACAATCGAAAAAAAAACATTTTGAAACTTAAAGTCAATACTTTCTTAAGGATCATCCAGTGTATAAATTACTTAGTGTTACTCAACCTCAATCAATCTGCACAACAAATTTGATCCCTAAATTTGAAAGGGTTTGGACAGTGGAATACTCTGGGATGTGATTTTTCAATCTTTCAACGGAAACAGTTGCCACAAAACACGTTACTGTCATAATTTTGGGATAAATGGAGTTTAGTTGAGGGTCTTTAATAATCTAAAAATATACAAGTGTTCCATTTAAAAAGGTGAATGTTACTGGGTCACCTTCTTCATAAAACACCCAGTATATTGGAATGATTTTTCTAAAAATGCACAATTAATGTTATATTACTGCTCCAAAATATCAAATTGCTATCTAGCATACAGCCCGAGTAATAAAAGGCGGACGTACTATTGCTGTACTCTTAAAAGAGAACACTTTATAGGTATACATCTCATAATAGCACCTCACGTTACCGCCGCAAATAGGATTAATTGGATTTGGAACCAATAAGAGGCTTACGAAAATGGAATAACATTTTATTTAAGGAAGAACAACATATATAATTTCTGTACACAATCTAGCGATTTCTTTTTGTATATACAAAACAATACATACATATCTTTGGCGAAATTATATACATAAATTAATTATAACAAAAACATTGTTAAAGTATTCTTTTTAAATCGAAAAATAATCACTTAGGAAAAAAAAGAGTAATTCATAGAAGGTATAGTCAAAAAGAGGATAGATACGAGAGGAAATCGCACAATCTTCGCGACATGAATAATAAATATCACGTACAAGGTACAAATATTACAAAAACCACATATAAAACACTTCTTGTATGTATATTATAGTGTAATATATAAATATTTTATTTAGTTTAAATAGTACTATTAGTCATAGTCGCTTACGTAGTTAAGATTAATACTCTTTGAGTGGTGGTGGATTGGTATTAAAAAGAAAAAGATAATAGTGATATAAAATAAGATTTGTGTGAATATGGTGCAAGAATTGACACTGATCATTTATGAAATACCGATTCGTAAAATCGGTACAGTATTATTAAGAACGGTACACGTTTAAAGGACAGGGAGATATTTTTCTTTCGGGATAAGTACGTTGGTGTGTGTTAGTGGTACATCATCTACCGAGACCTGTCGTGTGTTCAGTCAATTAATACAATGAATTAATATCATTGAAATTTCGTTATTGCACGTCAAAGGAGGCGTTCAAATGACACTTGGTATCTTTTCAAACGACGAGGGCACGGCTTGATTACCTCTTCGTCTGGGTAAAGTACCGCTTCCGGGAACACTGGATACGTCAGCACAGCCGTAGGATACAAGCAGATCGATTAGATGTTTACAAGCCTGTACGGAAACTCCCATGGTGTTGTTCCCGGATTTCGCGGCCGCAATGTTGGCAGCAGCTTTCGCATATGCTAGACACGTGCGTCCTTCTTCATCTACTGCCTTAACGTTTGCGTTATGCTGTAATGAATTAGAAGAATTATACGAGTGATCTGATATTAAGAGTGAAACATAGAATTATAATTAATTCAAATCAAAGTGAACTACGTTTAATCAATAGATTTGTTCCAAACAACGGTTCCGGTTAACACATTGTGCATGTGCAGGACGACGATTTTGCAACACATAGGTGGAAAAAGATAATACCCGGTTCACTTAAGTAAGTTTGCATATTACTGAAGTAGTCAAGATGCGTATTAAGATCACGATAAATGGAATTTCCTACGGCAAAAAAAATTATACATTTTTACTCGTTTGATATTCCGTGAACTAATTCATGATTGATAAACACTTTTTCTCCATTCTGCGCACAAACTCCAATATCTCGAAACCTGGTCTTTTGTGATGTGATAGAAGCAATTGTTTATATTTAAGATTGAAGCCAACATAAAGCTAAGATATTGACATCGAAAGTTAAAAAAAAAATTAAGACTTTATCGTTTCTAATTGTAACTCGTCATAAAGTTAACATTCAATTGATATCAACTTATAAGGAATATGTTTATGATGATCGTGTAATTGGCTTCACTGCAGGATGCAGCGACTGGTGTATGATACTCTTTCTAGTTCCAGAAATTCTTTGGTTTCAGTTATATTCTCTTTTTTTTGTCTTTAAAATGCTGTTAATTTGGAAAGGATATGCACTTGTTTCCACATGGCATGTTATACTTCCAAGAAATTCGGGTTGATTATTCACAAGAACAACATTTAGCCGTAAATTTTTAAATTGTTCTGCCAGAACTTGCTCAAGAAAATGTTCTTTTTTTCGGCGAAAGTATTCGAATATTTCTTCGCCTGCAGAAAATTGGTGTTTAGGGTGGATTGTTGTGGGGGTATTTTAACAAAAGGAAGATATTTATATCAAATTTTGATGCAATTTATTGATCAACTTAATGTAGAAGAAATGATCCTTCGTTACCTTCAACAAGAAAATATACTACGAAAGGAATTCGATAATTACCTGGCCTCGGCAAGAGATGGCGTTACTCGAATTGACATAACTCAATTTTGCGTAAAACTAACGCTTGGCAAGAGTCCTATCAAGTTTTGAAACTGATACGTTACGTTTTTGAAAAAGAAAACGAATGATGCGATAAGTGTAACTCTGGACATTCAGGACCTTCGTTATCGGCCATAAAACATTGGACAATAGAATTTCGGTCGTCCATATGAAGCTATCGCATCAAAATTGATTGAAAACTTTCATGATATGGTAATGAATGATCAGAGATTGGAAGTGCGTGAGATTGCTGAGGCTGTGGGCATCTCAACTGACTGAGTGAATAACATTTTAACAATTCATTTGAATGTAAGGAAGCTTTCCGCCAGATCGGTGTCGCAATTGCTCACAATTGACCATAAATACGAACGTGTGTTAACTTCAAAAGAATGTTTGGCGATGTCAAAGCGCAATTCGAATGGTTTTTGGTGTTGATTCATATTGACGAAACATGGGTTCATCACAGCACACTACAGATCAAGGAAAAGTCGAAACGCAGTGGTTTTTTCGTGGCCAATCGTCGCCAAATAAAACCAAAGCCATTTCATCAGCCAACCATTGTCTTTTGAGATATATGTGGCATAAACCACGATTGATTATCTTGAAAAGAGTAAGACAGTTTCAGTCTCAACTATGCTGCGAAAGAGAAACATTCGCATTTGGCAAAGAAAAGATTTCTGTTTCATAAGACAATGTACGCGTGCACATTTGTGTCGTCGCCAAGGTGATATTCTATGAGTTAGGATACGAATTGCTTCCGCATTCACCACCTTCACCTGCGATTATTTTCTATTTCTAAACATGAAGAAACAGATCGGCGAAAAAAAGACGGCTCCAATGATGAAATGATTGCTGAAACAAACAAATATTTTGCAGGGTTAGAGGAATCGTATCCTTTAGATGGGATACAAAAGCTAGAAAAATGTTGGACTAAGTATATAGACCTCAAAGGAGACTATGATTGAAAAGTAAAATGAATTTTACACATAAGACAGTTCTTTTCTTGTCGAAGCCAGGTATTTATCCCTCCGTACTTAGGAAATACATATATATGGATACATGTGTATACGAATCAGCTAACATAGTGAAAGGTATCGTCATTTACCGCAGTGAAAGTAAAAAATTTTTACTAAGTATTTGTTGCCTGCTACAAACAAATGTGCTTTATTAAAAATAAAGTAGTCTGATGACATTCAGAACGTAATATTTAAGACTTATATAAGCTATAAAATCCGTGTGAATGATTTTGAACAACCTTTTATGTCTAACGGTCACTTTGATGCGAAATTTATTTGGACGTTACTTACCCATATTAATAATTGTACCACAGCCAAATTTCCCATCGCGCAAGCTAAATGCAAAGGGGTTCTTAGATCTCTAGGACCAACGGTTGTATTGACTTGTTCCACGTTGGCCTGCGCTAAGACTAGTATAATCGCTTTCATATTCGAGCCGCAAACGGAATCGACGAGTTGCTGCTCCAGAGGCATCGAACTATTGGAAACAGCTAGGAATTCTTTGTTTTCGTATTTTGCCCGTATCCATCTTTCCTTCTCTTCCCGACTTGACGTTGGTGTAGGTTTCGTATGGCTTTGAATTCGACTTTCCCAAACTGAGTTTGCTAGCGTGTTACCGATGGCTAACATAACGCTGAGGTGACCCGGTCTGCAAAGTAAAACAAATTCATATATTATAGAGCAATGAAACAAAATCAAATCGGAACTTACGGCCATTCATCTAAATCTAATGAGCGAACACGGGAAATATGGGAACCTAAATTCCGGTGGATTCCGGAACACTCTATACACATAAGTACGCCGAGATTTAAACTAGCCCAATCAGGATCTACAAGATAGTTTGTTAGAAAATAAAAAGATGTAAAAGTAAAGTACAAAATACATACTGGGCGCATCACAGTCAACACAATATCCATTGCCTGGAACTCCCGATCTGATTGTCTGAATTGTGGAAGCCTCCATGGGGTTATTTTGTCTTTTACCCTTGGACGATTCATTTAATTGTAGGGAGTTGAGAATTTGCTGCTCGATAGCAGCGACCCAGTCATCCCGCTCCTCTGAACTTAAAGCTTCAAAGTGCCATTGCTTGTTGTCAAGGGATACAATATAAAATTCGTAACCATCTGAATCTGTGGGCAAGAAATAGAAGCATAATTTCCTTGTATTTCCAAAAATGTAATAGCAGCACTTACCATCATACTCGGAATTCTTAACGCCGCTACTTTTCATCCGCCTGTGTCGCTTCTTTACATTGGGTGTTTCCGTTTTCATATCACCATTTAAGAATGAATTACTATTCGATAAAGCCATTCCTTCATCGCCGCTTACTTGTGCGTACTTCGTTCCAGGTTCTTTCACTACTTCAAAAGCAGTTAAGAGAACCTTTTCTGTTGGCCGTCTATCTTTTGCTCCTCCAAGAGACAATCCACCTAGACTTTCATTTATGCTACTACTACCATTGGTTCCAGCTACAGTAATTATAGACTTGGATCCTCTGGGTTTTTGCCCTGGCACCTTTACGGTAACATATTGTAAGGATATTTCTTTCCCGTGGGTATCATTCATATAATCATGTAAACTCGGATGATACGTCAGTCTTCCATCATCACACAAGGTAACGTATTTCTTTTTCCAGTCTTTATTTAAAGCCTTGTTACTTCGCTTATGGAGATAACCCTGCTTCAATGGAATGGCTCGTCCGCTGCCAATATCAGCGCCATTTTTAAGTTTATCATCCCCCTTTTTTGAAGGTGCAAATAAGTTCGATCTCCGCCTGCTTTTTCTTGACGTCGTAGGTGTAGAACTAGGCGTTGGTAAATCTTTTGGATCTTTAGGGGGTGGTTGGGAAGGTTGTAACGTTTGGAGGTTATCTACCGGATGCGGCGCAGCGAATTTAGCGACATTGTTGTTTTCTGTCGGTACCGTTTGGAGGACGAGCTGTTGGGAGGAACCGTGGCTACCCAATGTCGAAGTGGAAGAGTTCCACTTATCATCGGAGTGTCGATAAAGGGGATCGGATTTTTCTGATTGTCTGTGAAGATGATGACTGGAAGATGATAACGTGTGAGATTGTCTTCCGCACATTTGACTAAAACTTATCGAATCCTACAATCGTAAAAAAGTAGTTTAAATTGCACAAAACATTGTATGTTTCCTTACCTTATGAGAAAGGGTGTGATTATGACTAGGTGACATATGGTTTCCTGTAGGTGATTGGTTGATAGGTATGAAACCATTATTTGTGGTTACTGTGGCTAAAGGCAGGTGGTGTCTGGTAGCAGTCATTTGTGACGTATTTCCATGGAAATGGTTATTTGGCGTAGAAGGTCGTGAATTAGTAGGTGTTAAACACGTAGCCGAAGTTGATAGACGCTGCTGAACAATCTTTTGGCACGCTGCAAAAATTTAAGAAATTATACTCTTAAATACACGCATTATTTAAATTTAAATACAGCTTTTATAATTCTATAAAAATAAACAACTGAAGACAGCAGGAAGTGTAAGAGTACTTAATTAAAACGTCTATTAATTACACTTATACGGTTCAAGCACACAGGAAGCTAACGACGCTCTAGGATACACGTGTAAAATGTAACATAATTAAATGAAGCTGAAAGTTGTATTCCTTTAAAACAGTGACCGAAGATTGAAACTACTTCTTTTCATTTGTTAACCACTTCTTCAGCATTAATTTTTCTTTTTCAGGCAATTATGTGTTATAAAAACAAAAACTAGAGACAAATGAGGAGGATGTTTTCGAACTTAGATTATCTGTTATATTTCAATTTTTGAGCTTGCAATTCTGGATTGTATCTTGTCGCAGATGAGAATAAGAAGAAGAATATTTATCTAGAATATAAGCTCCTGCTCAAATTAACGCATCAGCAAAACTAAGCATTATTATCAAGCAACATTTTCCAGCGTTTAACGCTGTTTGAAGTAATTTGTAGAAGGCTATAAATTCAGCTTTGTTAATGATTTTTTCAAGTTAATGTAATTAAGTGAATAAAATACTTCCTACAATTAGAATAGAAGAGCAAGAGAATCATCCATGCAAATTAACAGAAGATGAAGTGAAAGTGATAACTCTAGTTAACGAGCGACGTGACCAGCGATATGTGGCTAATTTATTAGGAGTTACACAATCCACAATTACTCGGATAGTTAAATGGTTCAGTGAACATGGAAGTTATTGTAGAACCGCAAGGTAAAGTCGTAAGATGCAAGAGATGAGCGATATCTTATGCAAGTCGCGTTAATAAATAGGCGTTTTACCAGTTTAGAGCTCGACAAGATCCTACAAATAGCTTCAAATGCAGCAATTTCTGAACGAACGATCCAGAGAAGGCTTAGTAAACAACGATTGAACATTAGAAGATCGGCTAGTGCATAACTGCTCGCCTGGTAACATAAGAGTTACTAGACTGCGTTTTGCAAGGAAATACGTATATTAGACCATTGACGACTGGAAGCGAGCTTTATTTTCAGACGAAACAACAAAAATCTTAATTCATCAGATGGATGTGAACATGTCCAGCGGACACTAGACGAGACTACTGACGTTCTGGGGAGGAATTGGTTTCAACTGTAGGAGAGATTTGGTTCATACGCAGAGGAGATCCTTTTTCTTTTCGTATTGACTGTCTACCAAGGAATGTCCTAAACCGATCAGTTAGGAGCTACATACTTGCTCCATTAACCTTAAGGAACTCGAACAGCTCTTTCTTTTCGAATGGGCGAATATTCCTCGCGAAATTATTTATAACTTAACAAACAGCATGCCCAGACGAATGGAAGCGGTGGTAAGAGCTAAAACAGGTTTTACACGGTACTGCTATTTTTTAAAATTTAATTTTGCATTCAATCTTTTTTAAAAAGCTTTCGATTGGCACGTTTTTCATTACATTTGAAACTATTGTTTCTTTCTGTTATTTACTATCCATGCTTTTTCAGTAATACAATTATAATTTGTCAAACATTAATTGAAATCATTTAATTACAATATAACATATGTTCTACCACATAAAACTTCTAAAAAATAAAAATTGTAATGAGAAGTATTGCTGGTTTTATTACAAATTCAAAATTAACTTAAGAAAACTGGGAGTAATATGTGATTCGCCAACTCCCAAGCAGTAGGTACACAAGTGTAGATGCTCAGGGACATGCTTAAAAGAGCAGTAAACCAAATAAGACATCGCTTAAGGTGACACAACTTGGTTTCCAATTTTTTCCATAAAGAGTTGAAAGGTTGATTGTTCGCTAGTTGTGTAATCTTGAAAACGAGCTATTAATAATGAAATAAGACAGGAATTCTTATTAGCTTCCACGTATCTGATGCGACCTTTAGTCTATCTAAAGTTTATGCACGTTTGCTACGTATAAAAAAAGACGTGTTCATTCACGCCGAAAAAATGTGGTGTTGAAAGATATGAAAGTTGAATGAATTAAAAGAACAACTTAAGAAAACCAATTTAGCACGCGACCGGTGAACACGTACATTATCTAGTGTCATTATATGTATTTTATGCTACATTTCAAAAGAGAAAGTATATATTTAGGAAGTGATATATATTGTTATTGAGCTAACAGATGGCTAGCTGGAATTGCTTTCATCATACGTGTTTAAATCTGTCCTCCAAATGAGAATATGTAATCGTAAGCAATTATTCGGAAAAATTGGAAATGAAATAAGTACCTGTTCTAATACGCGTACATTTCAAAATTACTTTCTAATAATATTTGTTTTGTTTTTATAACTAGATGTAATTTCTAGACCTAACTAATGCGATAAAACTGCGGTAAGTCGAGTAGTTTATGACAACGGCAGATGTTTGTTCTTGACCTTTTATTCAAACCGCTGCTGTATCAGATGCAATCTAACACCGAGTATTTCGATTTTTATGCATGCAGGAAATGATAACTGCTTCCATTTGTCATAAACAACAATGCTTATGAATTAGATACTTTAGGAATGTGTTTCATTTTCTTAGAATTAACAATAACATAAACCAGCGATAGTGGAAGTATTATTATTGAAAGTATTAGCGACACGATTAATAATATTGTAGATTGCAAATTGATATCGGACTTTTGTTTTTGGACTAGTTTTTAGTAGTCACCGCTATTTGGACAATTACCTTGGGACTACGACAGCGGTTCTTAACATGGAAGTAATTATCCCCGCTGGGGTAAAGTAGTAATCTGGTGTGGGTTATGAGACTGTGGATTTTTTTAGATAAATAAAATGTTCTCGAAGCAGACAAGTTTATACTATGGATTTGTTCGCCGAGCAATAAAAAAAGGAAATAATGCGTCCGCTGCCGAGTAGTCAAGAGAATATGGATCTTCAATATAAACAATCATTGTAAATATTGAAGACGATGGTGAAAAAAAAAAATAAAGTCATAATTTATGGTAATCCTGTAGACTCAAAAATTACATTTGTTTTTTCTTCAAACTACATCTTTCTTTAATTATAGTAATTACCGCTAGTTGGACAATTATCCTTGGACTAAGACAGTGATTGTTAACATGGAGGCAATTACCCTCGCTTCTTAAGAGGTTAAGAAACACTGACCTAGGGGCTTATAGTAAGGAATGTAGATTTTTAATTTAAACAATACAAAATACTAGAGACGGCGGTGAAATAAAAAAAATAAGCTCATAATTTACGGTAATCTTGTAGACTCCAAAATCACGATTTGTTTTGCGCCTTTGAATACATGTTCTTTAATTATATCAATTACTGCTGTTTGGACAATTATCTTTAGCTTACGGTAGTGGTTCTTAACGCGGAAGTATAATGGTAATCCGGCGCGAATAATTGAGGTATGGATTTTTTTAGATAAATAAATAATATGTTCGCGACGTCGACACTATGAAGTTTTTTGTGGAGCAATAAAGAACGATAAGAAGCTGTCTGCTGGATGCCGGATTGCCAAAAGCAGTATCGCTACTTAAGAGGTTAAGAAGCACTGGTCTAAGGGCATGCAGTAAAAACTACTAAAGACGATATTGTAAACATTTTAAAAACTATATAATAATAACTGGCATCTCAATGGAGATGTAAAACTATAGAGAGTGAGTCAGAAGAAACGCCAATTTCTCCATTTTATATTCTTGAAGATTCTAATAGTATTCTGCAAGATAAATTCAACGATGCGGAGTTTAAGCTTCTGCAGCGAGGATATTATATTATTGTTTTCACCAGCAGAGTTCGTATTACCGCAAAAGGGTTAGAGAAATGTGAGCATATAATGAGCTCAAGGTTGGTAGTTGTATATTCAATGAAAGATGGTGTAAACAGGTTAATCCGCGAAGGATCTGCATTCGTCAGGTCAGGGGAAGTTCTCAAATCAGAAGGAGCCAAAAGCGATATATTATACAATGCAAACTCAGAGGTTTTATATCTAGCAGTATTGTTCGATAATATAAAACACATACGAAGTGATTGTCTACTCGTTTGATATTCCTACTCAAATTCAGTCCAATCAAAACTATATTTTGGTATTTTTAATGCATATTTTTTTTTTCAACGTATTTCACAAACTAAAATAAGTTTCCCAAAATGAATCAAGCCATTTGGAACTTACGGAAATTAAATATCAACTTTATGTATACGAAAGACATATCTAACGATTAAGCAGTCATGTTTTAGTTACGATTGGTAAATATGTACAATAGAAGAGAAAGAGAAAGCCAAGTATACCTTGAATTCTTTAGCCTTTCATAACTATGCTCTTTCTACTACGAATATTTGAAAATGAATTGCTTTAATTACCATACCATCTGAATCAATTATTTTGGTTATCTACTGTTCATTAAAGGTGCGATTAAAATCGTTTAATGTTACAAAAAAAGGAATCGTGTATAACTTACGTCTAAATTTCCTAAATATTTTGCTCTTGCTCAATCTCTTCTTTATGCCTTTAAAACTAAAACACTTGCAATCCATCTTGGGTTCGAAAGGAACACTATTATTATAACACATCTATTTTCGATAGTGATATATTAAATAGAATTTACAAAAGGTAGGAACATGAATCGACAACTGTGAACTAAGAACGATCGCGTACCGGTCAAGCGTGGGAACGTCGCGAAACGGTCTCGAACGCGCCGACGAAGCTGTAGGTTCCGAAGCGGACTGCTGCTGCCGGTTCGTCTTATTACCTACGCGTGACGCTTTGAAAAAAATGCAAGACACGACCAGTTTGAGGACGGGAAGTTTAGTAAGAACGCACCGGCAGCACGAAATTTATGCATAGAAGGTATCGAGTGCGACCAGATGAAGTGCCACGGGAGGAAGAACACGGCCTTGTTGATGTCTGGATGCAACAGATTGCACGTGGGCATCAAGAATGGAGCAACCTGTTTTGGTCGACGCGAAGGTGGGAGTGAGTACAGGTATAGTAACTATGGTGCGTATTTACGTATAAATGGACGTGATTACTACATTCTGCAGCTTGCTTAAAATATTCTCTTATTCAATTTGATGAAGTTAAATCCGTCTTGTACATTTTATTAACCATACATTTGCTATTTTAGCATTCTAATAAGAGTAAAGGAATTTAATGGTTTAGTTTGCGCTTGTAGCAAGTTTAATGACGAGTATTCACAGCTTGGCAGATAAAAGCCATGCACGGAGGCTCCATCATTTAGTGGCGGAGAAATTACTTTATAAGTTTGTTTTGTAGAGAGTTATGCAAATTGAATTTTAGGATTTAAATTGCGCATTGTTTGCGTTCTGTGAACATTAGAAGTTTGTATGTTTACAGCTTGCACCGAAGTATTTAGCAAATTCATCATGGCGCCATATATTATGCAGCAACGCATATAAGTTTATTATAAAAATAATGCGAAAAGAAAATTGCAATTCGTTGCCTTCTCGATAATTGGATCTTTCAACAAATGTTAACAAAAGGTTTGCATTTGAAGGCGTATAAAATTCAAGAAATCACGTATATTTGTAAACTGGGAGAACAGAGAAGCTAATGTTTATTTTTACAAAAAAAAAAATTAAGTGACTAAGCTAATGAGCTTTGTTTGAAAAGCTTTCCGAATCGACACAATTGTAACATCTGGCCTGGTGAAACATATCGTACAGTCAAAATTAGATCATTCCTTATTTCGATGTTTGCGATATATAAAAAAATGACATACATTATCCCCAAACTCTTGTAGACTTTCTTATCTTTGACTTAGAAAATCATTCTTGGTTAATAGCTTACGTCAATAAAAATTAAAAATTTAAATTTCTTAAGCAAACCATCTGTATTTAATGTTATTCAAGAAGCTTGATCCTAAACTGAGATAAACCTTAACGACTGACTGAGTTTAAAGGAAAACTACAGAAAATAACTCTTCAGCAGCAATAAATTAAAATACACAATCCTTACCTTTTTTTTATTTTAAAACAAAAATCATTTAAATCCCATTCTTAAATGATATTTTCGATAGGCGATACTTCGATAGGAATCGATATCGTACTTCTTAATTTTTATAACCCCCGATATGTCTCTTCGCAGGTCGGACCAAAAAAACAGAACAAATTGAACAAAAATATTTTTTCTTTCAAGAAATAAAAAATAAGAAAATTTACAAGATTGGGGGTATTCCATCCTGGGAGACGTTGTACTTTGATCGCACTACTTTTTGGTGGAGGAGAAGGTAGTGTGTTTGTCAGTTACTATTGTTAGTTAACATATTTAAGTCACTATTTTGATTTCTCTGTACAGTTGCTTATATACTAGTACACAAACATACTTAATAATATTACACCATTAATTAGCGCTGGGCATAACGACTACATTTTGTGTCGATAGAAGTGAATGAATGCCAAGTCTCAATTGTACCGCATTCAAATTTACGTATGTATATACCATACATACATATACTGAAGCAAGCTAATGAGTTGTTTATGAACTTATCCCATAATAATTCATTAAAACAGTCTGGTTTTGTAAATATCGGTCTTTTTTATATAGAAGGCAGCGGCCCTATCACAAAACCAGCCAGTTCTAATTATCTATTATGCGATAAGCTCATATACCAGGCTCATATTCATTCTTTTACTTCACTACATATGTACAATCGAGAATTCGGTAGGAGGAAGATTCGAATGCGAATTTGACTGCGTAATCATCGACTTCTATCAACGTCAAAATTATTATCATTATACCCAGCGTTACTACTGATACAGTATCAAGCCTAGATATTTATACTGGTGCAAAAAGCACCAAGGTCGCATTTTTAGAAAAAAATTGTTTATCTGTTGCATCAGCCAATGTTAGCTACGTAATCTGTTAAGTACCAGTCAACAGATTACTAGGTTTATTTAATTGACAGTTTTTTATGTTAGAAAGACCAGAGTAGGCAATGGCTGTTCTTACAGATGAAAATAATAATTTATTTCATCTATTAATTGGTACATGATGTAAAGCTCTTACTGAACACATAAAAATGTGGCGTCATTCTAACACTTTCTTATTCATTGTCGGCTTCCTTGGTGTTCATCTATTTGTGCTGGTATTCAAGTATAGGGAATTATGATATTGAACTCTAAATAATCTTTACCGCCCACTTATCAGTAATACTTATCTTTAAGGGTAGTTATTTGTACATCTGTAGCAGTTACAATTGATCAGAAAAGTACTACTGTATAGAATTAGTAATCTGCCAACGACAAATACAGGATGAATCACTTAAAGTGATACACGTAAATATCAAAGAAAGAAAGCAAATTCTGAGCAGGTAGAGTTATTATGCACGGTGGGGGTCACTGCACATTTCCACTATAACAGACAATATGAATTATTTAGCATTACGTCACACGAAACACAACCTACATTTGTTTTTAAATGGAATGTATATTTTATTTTGCATTTATTAAAAGCTACGTATTTTTATGAATACCTTAGCTTAAACCATAATATTTATTAATAAAAAATAAAAATCGAAAATTTTTAAATATCCCTCCAATATTCAAAATTGTTAGGTTTGCTAATGATGTTTTTTTATCGGACCTTGTAAATTGCTTAAAAATGGATATGATTGCAATGTCATATACCCATTGAACCCCATGTTTATAACGAACCTGGAATGGGTGCGTACCCATGTTAATATTTTAATAAATGCAACCTACATATTAAATATGTTTCAATGTTGTTTAGCTTTGTTTGTGTATCGGTTTGTTATTGTTAATTTATTGTTTTCGTTTAGAATTTAAATCAGTACTTTTCAGTGGTAGCCTAATAGAACTGGTTTACGTTAAAGGCGAGCAAAATAATACAGGATAAAAGGATTAAGTTGCATGCATATACAAAGTCAAACTGCACTGTCATTGTCAGCAAGTACTCTGCTGTTGAACATCTGAAAGCTGTAGAAAAAGCTACATTTTATCACTACTGAGAATTGATGGTGTGTAGCCCGCCTGAGATAGTTGATATGATCTTAGTTTTTTTTTTTAGTTTTAGGTTTTGTATTTCATAGTATACCTTTCTAATACATGTTACTAAATATCCATTTGTTATAAGTGAATGTCACCGAAACTATCACCAAGCTTCCTTGCTCTATGCAGAGTGAAATCCCTATCGCACTATTCCAAATTCAGAAATAGTAGCACGGTTGGTTGCCAGAGCTCGTGGGTGTTTTACTTCTGAAAAATTGTTTCGGCATTTTAAAATTCAGCACGCTACTGTCACAGTTGTTCCAAAAAACTTGAACATTTATAGCTACTGGATAACAAATATCATGGAGGTGTGTATGGTTGCATGCTGCTCAGGCGCTGTATTTCACTTTATTATTTTGGGGGTTTCGTTTATCTAAGATTGGTGGTGTAGCCCAATATTTTGTGTAGAAATTGTAGCAAGTAAACGGTGGTAATAAAAATATTCAAATTTTAAATTAATTTAAGAAAAAAACTTCTACATTAAAAAGTAATGTACAATGTATTCCAAATGACGGCATCTTTCAATAAAGGTACAAAACAAATATGCATTCCATAAAAAAAAAATGTAGGTTGTGTTTCGTGTGATGTAATGCTAAATAATTAAGATTATCTGTTGTAGTAAGAATGTGACGCCCACCGTGCATAATAACTCTAGCTGCTCAGAATTTGTTATTTACCTGTATCACTTTAATTGATTCACCCTGTATAAATAATTTATAATTTAACAATTATTAGTTGTAGCGTTAGTACGTTAATAAAAAAACAATATTTTTCTAAATTAAGATCTTTCTCAGAAGAAGAATTTACGTTATATCGTTGAGAATTGCGACTTTTCTGTAGTTGGTTTCAGGTTTCCATATGTGTATTCTAATTTTACCTACATGCATTTTTGTTGTAAATTAATTTTATTACCGTTTTTGTATATTATAGACTGCTAAATCTAAAAATACGGTATGAGTTAATGTATCTTCGTTAATTATGTATAGTGGAATACAGTAGTCGGATGTTTCTATTTTTCTTTCCGTAAAAAAAAATACGGAAAATAAAACACCTCTCGATGATAATTTTCTCTGCGACAGTTAGAATGAAATGGTTTAACTTTTTATTAGGTAAATTTAATTGAAAAAAAGTGCGAACAATAATAGTAAATTAATCAAATTTAATAAGGACTAACACTTCCTCGGGTAAAACTGCCACACAAAGCCAATAAGGATAATAATTTATTTCAAAAATTTTTATTTGTAGAAAGTTATTCAAATGCAGCGAACAGATTCTAAATTATTGCATTTTTATTTGTACATAAAGACATTCTCAATGGGGGAAGCTGTGATCTTTTAAAATAAAATTTATGCAAAGCATCTTTGAAGAACATTTTGATATGGATTTGATATGTTTAAATTCGACTTTAACTACATTAGTATCATGAAATTTGAAACCTTTACTGTAGACTTGGTTCCTTTCTTAAATTAATTCTTATGCTGTGGGTGACTGGCTAGTGAACAAACCAGACAACAAACAAATTGAGTTATGAACATTTTCATGAGACAGATTTTTGTGTTCCAACAACAAATATAATAGGTTAATGTGAATAACGAACGTCATCTATTCACTCGGGATTAGAGGCATTGTGATGGAGTCTATCATAGATTTAAAAAATAGCTTTGTAATGCGGCTAGTTATCAACTTGCGTTTCCAAAAATTGTCTCAAAATGATTTTTTTCTATTTTTAGTGTACTCGTATAAGAAATTAATTTAGTTCGATGAAGCGCGCAGCCTCTAAAATAATTCACTTGCATATATGGTTTCCAATGAGTTTCAAAGACACTTTTTGTTTAGAAGAAATTTGTGCGACTGATCATGGAGCTTTGGAAGTCGTGTCAAAGATCTTCTATGAAGGGCGGGAGGATTAAAATAGTACTCAAATGAATTAAGGCTAATTGGTATTGGGTACATCTCACCACTTTGCAAATAATCCTGCAGATCAGACAACGGCCATCAACATTGGGCCAATTCTTTAATGCTTTACGAACGAAAAAACCTAGACCTGAATAATATGATTTTTTATTTCGTCTTTTGTATCTTATTTTTGCAATAAAGAAACTATGTTAAATTTACCATCCACTAATGCAAAATTCGGTTAACGAACAGAGTTTTGGAGCCAATTACCTTTATTAGCTGATTATCCACTGTAAATTCAGAATGCATAAAGTTTTACCATTTAATCTTGGAGCAGTTGCGCGTCCCAAAGTTCCATATTCAGTCGCGTCCTGGTGGATTCGACCGCATAAGCCATTCCTAACAAATTTCTTGTAAACTAATCAAAAATAAAATTTTTTTGTTTCAAATTTATCAGGAAAGTAAAAGTTATTTTAGAAGTCGTGCGTCTGATCAAGCAAGTTCCTCGACATTTGTTACTTAAAATTTTTTTTTAGAAGTACACAAGAGATAACGTTATCAATCTATATCGATTTGCATCGATGTAGATTAGTAGCGATGATGAGTTCCCTAGGCGAATCACTCGTATTCGTTTTATCTTATTCTACTACTCTCTGTCTTGCACTGATTTGAATTTATTTACTGGATTGTCACGGTACTTGACAATCATGTAATGTGATTTATTTATTAGTGTTATTATTATTATTATTATTGTAGACGAGAGAAAAGTTAATGTAACGCGTGACCACTATTTTTTGAAAAGAAGCCCAACTACATACAGCCTGTAATTGATTTAGTAACCTTCAAAGCGGTTTCGAACATTCGGAATTACCTAGTAACAGCGAGGTAAGTACTCCACAAAAGATGCTCAAAATGGCAGAGGCTGAAGGAACCAAAGATATTACACATATTTTGCATCTACGCTTAAACATAAGCTACGCACAAAATGAATGCAACCGTTGTTAATGCTGTGTCACAAGAAAATACAGAACAACTATTTACATAATGCCGAAGAAATATTGCCGCACTTTACAATGCATGTATGCTATGTTTTACCCCGAAAATGTGAAATAACGTCTTAAATGGACTTCTATATGATTTGGGTGACTCACCGTCTTGAAAGACCCGTTCCACGTTGAGGCCGTATGTGGCACATGTCTCGTAATAGGAACACCTTTTCAGATCGTTGGCCAGCTTTCGTGCGCGGGTGTCATCTATCACACGGGGACTGCTCTCGCTGATTGCATCTGTAAAGGAAATGCTACATTTGAGGCTGTTTGTATGAGCGAACTATCGGAATCCAGCTAATACTATATAACACGATAAAAATTACATTATCTCAGGTAAAATATGGACGGGAAGTGAATGCTCGGTTTCCTAGAGAATAAGTTTTTCGATCCGAAAGGTGTAATAAATTAAATGTTTCTTGTTTTATTTGCAGCTATATATCTTAGTCTCATGACGCTCGCGGACTATTTTGTAATTAAGCCTGCAAATGGAAATAGCAACTAGTTTCACGGAGGATCGATGTGGTTGTAAGCGCACGAGTGGGCTAGTTAGAATCTACCTGTTAACACGAATTTCTCATCAGGAAACAAAAGATGATCAATGTTCCGGATCTGTATTGATGCCCGACAACGATAATACGTTTCCAGTATTCAACATACAATTCGCTATGGATGCAACGATGAGGTTTTTTTGAAACAGAGTGAAATACAGATTCTGTACATAATATATGTAATATATTGAATTTACGTACAAAGTTTTTACGATCTCTTCGAAACTTAGGTTAAATTAAAGATTACTTTGAACCTATTGCAATAAAACTAGTTTGTTTTGTCAGATATCCACGAAAAAATTACGAAATCTACACAACTTGCTATTTTTATACGATTTGTTCGTTGGGTTAGCAGTATTTTATAATTAACTATGTGCCCTGCATAATAAACAATCGAACTTTTAGATTGATCCACGACACTAACGCAAACGTAGGTGTTATTTAGTTATTCTATATATTTTTAAAAGGCTAGGGCCGTTGATAATTCCAATTTTTTAGGATTTTAAATATCGAATTGTTACTGTAGAAAGTTTCGAAGTTACATATTAATTCGAGTTTTTGGGTTTTCTTTTATTCCGCAAACATTATGTATGTTTATCTAAGTCTGCCATTTCTGAACATATGCTTCAAAATGGTTTCATGAGTCTTTTTGCTTTAAGTTGAGTATAGGGCGAACTCAGACGTTACGGTAACATAAAAATAAAATAAAGAAGCTTTTGATCTTTCAAATTTGACAGTATCATCATTTGCTTTAGGAATATTTTTTTCATGATTGGAGTCATGCGTTCAGAAATAAAAGGCGTGTTTTCTTTTGTCTGCACTGATTACACTTTCTTGCATTATACAATAATTCTCGTTTTTTTCATTAAATACCACAACACACATCTCATTTCATTTCCTGGGGTTATTACACCTGGTGTAGATTAATGCTGTATTTTCTACAACAGCGTTTGAATAGACGTACTTGGTATAAAACTAACCTCAAATTTATTGGTTTGTTTATATATTTGTCTTTGTATATTTTCTATTTATTTAATTGTAGTGGAAAACAAATTTAGTTGATCCGTCGAACAAAACTAGTTCGCTATGAAAAGATTTTGAGTTTCGAATAATAAACTCTAAAGAATTCAAGCTGACTTTGTAAACGAGAGCTTTGGAGGACCCCTGATGTTGCAGTTTAATTGTTGCATGTATATCGACTAAAACCACAAATCCGATTAGTTAAATACCATACAAAAAATTGTACTAAAGCTTAATTGGTAAGGTATAATGTTATGATCTAAACAGTAAAATGCCTTAAAAAAATCGGTATCGGCGACCCGCTTTATCGACGATGTTCGAAATGAATTGAGTATAATAAGCTAAATTCCTGAGAGTAGAGCGTTTCGCTATTAATCCATTCGGAAAGGGGCAGATTACTGTTCGAATATTTTTGAAAAAGCGAACAATACGGATATTGTTTGTAATAATTAGCATCGCTTGGAGCTCCGCTTTTGTGAATAGGTACCACACGTATAACCTTTCATACTGAAATAACATCAGTAGAGATTGGACTTATGTACACTTCCGTTCAGAGAAGTTCGGTCGGTTATTAAAAAACATGAAAAGGTTACAGAAACAAACGAAACTAAAAACAAAATGCAATTTTATTGTATGTACAGGTAAAAAAGACAAAAATAAATAAATAATAAGTTATTCTGGCCTTATATAACATACTGAACACTATATATTTTTTTCTTCAACGAAAAAACCTCCTTTGCTGTTAATCACCGCTCGAACTATTCTACGCATTCTTTCGATAAGTTTTGTTAAAACGGATTTCGGAATATTAATCCACTCATGTTGCAGAATATTCCGTAAATGTTCTTGTGAAGTTGGGCATATTTTTCGGATCCTCCTGTCCAGTTCATCCCACAACTCTATAGGGTTCAAATCTGGGCTTTGTGGGGGCCATGTCATTACTTTCAGGGTGTGCTGTTCTTTTTGCTCCTTTAGATAGTTCTTACACACTAACGCAGTGTGTTTTGGGTCGTTGTCATGCATGAATGTAAAATTACGGCCTATTGTACGCAATCCTGATGGCACTGCATGATTCTGGAGTATTGCAAAATAATTTTCCTTCCTCATTACACCCTGCACTCTGCACCAAATCTCCCGCCCCAGCAAAGGAGAAACATCCCTACACTAGCACAGAACTACGCCCTTGCTTCAGTGTTGGCACAATGCAGTCCGGGATCATTTTTTCGGTTTTAGATCTTCGGACATAAACTCGTTGATTTTGCTCAAAAACCTCAAACTTTGACTCGTCAGTCCAAAGCACGTGTTTCCAATCATCTAACGACCAATCTAGATGAGAACGGGCCCACTGTAGCCGTTTTGCTCTGTAAGCCCCGACGTAATAAGGGTTTTCGAATGGCAATGCGTCCATGAAGGTCCGCTTGTTGAAGTCGACGTTTTACCGTACTCGCCGAAACTTGTTCTTCACGGCCGCGATTGACTTCGGCTGCTATTTATGGCACTGTTAATTTTCTATTGCGTTTGCTTAATAATACAATTCTCAAATCTTCAGCTTTTGCTGTTTTCCTAGATGCTCCAGGACGAACACGATTTTCTATAGTTCCAGTTCAATAATGATAGCAAGGACTGTGGCGTAGTATGGTAAACAACACATTCGGTCACCGGTTGATGATGAAGACCATTCGTGTCCTCGAAACGGCCGTCCCGGACTAATTATTATATTACTATATAATAAGTTAAACTTGTGTGGTGCGGAGGGTGCCGATACTTATGTGTTGTTTACCATAGTTCCAGTTGTTCGATATCGCTTTATGATGTCATTTACTGTTGAACTTCTCATATTTATTTTTTCAGCAATTTGCAGTCCCGAATATCCTTCTTCAAACAGCGTAATAATGCGTGAACGTTTTTCTACACTGGTAGGCTTGCCAGGTGCCATTTTGAAGTAAATTTTCTTAAGACTTTCACGCAAAAATGACAGATGCACACCAACACACGTTTAACAGTAAAATGAAGCAAATTTATATCTTTACGCCTGTGATAAATAAATAAGAGTGATACTGCGGTATATTTCCTAAATGTATTGTTCGTTAATAATCCCCAAACGACCCGTTTCAAAAGATCGGTACTTACGAGAAATTCTTGGAATGATAATGAAAGAGGCTTTATTGTGGTTGTCGCAATATTTCTACTTTACATAATAATTTATGACTTTAACCCCTTAGAATAGAGTGTATGCTTAATATTTTTCTAATTTTATGTATTAATAATTGTATACAGTGTGATATAATAGATTTTTATTGTATGACCGAACTTCACTGAACGGCAGTGTATATTTAGCTAGTAGTTCAGTACTAGAAACGTGGGTACTTGGTCCTGGCCAGAATTATATGGATATTTCAGTGTGCTGACGGAGTGTACAACTTCGTTAGATGTCAATTGATAGAACATTAAAATGATGTATTTCCTTCGTTCAACATTAGGATTTTTATGGTTTAGTTTCAAAGCAACATACATATTTATACCATTGATTTTATAAAGAAATTTTAATTGACGTAACATACACTGATAGAGAGGAACCTTTAAACTAAAGAAATTATTTTTTAAGCATACTTCTTTTTTCAACGAAATATTTTTTTTTTGATTATTGCTTTAATTCAAAATACATCGCTTCCTTTGAAAATATATAATTAATTCAAAGAACCTATAGATTTGAAACAAAACCTACAATCTCTTTCAACGAAGTTTATTTTCTTCCATTTAAGGAAACATTTACTCCTTTTGAAAAACATGGAATGATTCTTTTTGCTGGATTTATTATTTTACTCCAAAGAAATGTTTTGTTTTTTAATCTAAAGAACACGTCTGTTAATTTTGTGTTTGTTTACGTAACGCTTCCAAAATTAGTATGTAAAATTATAATTTTTGGAATGCAGATGTTTAAAGGCTACTACCTTCCGAGTAAATTATTTTGTCAACAATAATACCAACATTACCACCGTCGAAGAGAATTTAGGCAAAATATTCCGCACTTACCTTGCGTTCCAACGAGTATAACGGGGATTTCAGCGGAATTCCGGTAATGCGACATCTTGGTGTAATAGTTGTAGATGGCGTTGAAAGAGTTCTCGTTTTCTAAACTAAAGACGAAGATGACGGCATCGACCCAAGCGGTGAACTGGAACAAAAAAAGAAAAAGTAAAAAAGACGGTCTTAGGCGAACATTTCCACGGCATATTAAAAAGAGCATTGTAGATCATATATTTACAGTTAAACCTGTATCCTATATAAATATATCAATTAGCTTTTTGTTAAGAGGAAAAGCTTTTTCCGCTTATAATTTGGCATGAAGCATCCTTTGGCCGTGTATGAAATTCCCGGAAAAAGTAATACCGAATCAATGACAATGAAGTCTATAAAAATAACATTTCTTTTTGTTTACCAGAATTCAATGAATGGATTTATCTCCATTAACAGTCGTTATTCTATAGATTGCTTCGCGGAATTTGATTTCAGAATTGTGTGGGTTTCGTTCGTGCAAATAAGATTACTTGGAGGTGCCTAATGGACCAACGTTAATTACACTGCAGATAAATTGCCCGAAACTAAATATTTGCTATGGTAATATTTACTTTCGTGAGAGATGCATTAATTAAGTACTTTAATGGAATTTCAGTAGGTAGCTCTGTTTTTGTAAATACGGTGACAGAATTTAAATTGAATACCGTAGTGATGACGGCTGAGTAATTACAAAGCAGTAAATGCGAATTAAGACATTTAAATTAGTATACTGTGTAAAAAAAATAACTTGAGACACCATGAGAAGAAATTAAATAAAGTAATTAGATGTTATTTGATTGGACAAATCTTTTTTATGCGGTTAACAATTTTATAAAAATTCTGAGAATACCATTTTGATGCATATTTTGTATTTCTAAAGCGTATGGATTTTCGAAATAGTTAATTGTTTTTGGCAGACGAAGGATATTACTATTTTCTACTTAAGATAAGATTTTGTTAGATGATGAATGCATTCTCAAGGCTTGATGCCTCGTGACATCGTATTGAACAACTCGGCATAATGCTAAAATTTAATATAAAAAGATATTTGTACGTATTGCATTCAAAATAAAGGCGAGTTTTGATCAAGAGATTCGTACCATAATTCCTTTGACTTGGTATTATCTTACATTTATAGCACAATACGAGATTATTTTGATTTTGTGGAAGTAATGCAAAGACTTTTATAACTGCAAAACATTCAGGTCATTTTTGGCATTTTCAGTAAAGCTAATTCTCTTTATGCATCACTATCAAGTTATTTGGTATAAAGGTCGCCGCGCTGAAGAAGTGAACAAATAAATATCATGATACGAACAACAAACAGTTGCCGCAAGCAAATTTTCTTTAGCAAGATCGATTTAGTTATTTCAACCACATCACTTTTTCAGTGGAGCTAGTTGGGCCAGAATATAGGTAAGTTAACTGTCAGAATTTTTAGCATTTACATGTTTTTTTTTTTATTTTCCATATATATTACATCCTCTAACAAAATGGCGACCAAAGACAGGTTTTTCGAAAAATGTTTTTTTTTATGAGCCTTTGTTCCTTTTGCAGAAGAACGAAGAATGTTTAAAGATGCAAGTTCGTGTATACTAAATTGCTTCCGCTTTATCTTTTGTTCATTTTTCATTCAGGGTATTTCAAAACATTTTTCCTTGTTGGAAATGTTCATATTTCAAAATTACGTCCTACTTTCTTCAAGTGAAGTGCAAAGTCTTCTTACCAGAATTTATTGCATTGGCAGATATTGTAAGCCGTTCGTTATGATACACCCATTTCAGGTAGATGGATTAAAATTTCTGCGACTTTTCTTGTTCATATCAATCATGCTCTTATCTTTCATATAAAGTTTTAGTTGATTTATTTATATGGATTTTATTTTCGTAGAAATTTTTCCGAAAAAATGTTCAACAGAAGCGATGAACTGTGAAATTCCAAGCAAAATAGTGAACTCATTTTAACAACGGATAAGTACAAGAAAATTAAAAAGTGCATTTTTCGATTCTCCAAAAATTACTACCTTTTTGTTTTGATTTCTATATACTGACCTTTTTAAATGCTTATGTATTAGAAAAATCTACCTATACTATTCAAATCGTCAAAAACGTATTCAATAGTTCTAGTATACAGAGTCAGTCATGACAATGATGCCTTTGAATCTTTTTTCTAAACATATTTTGCATAATCTTTGCACAGACCTCCTAAATGATGTTTCGGGTTATGCATGTTATGGGTCTAGTATGTACCAAAATTGGGATATCCTCCAGGAAGGCATCTAAAACTGAGGAAACAGCAACTCTGTAACGAGTATTTTACAGTATTTTATTTAACCCATCAACGCACTACTTTAATCACAGACACTCCACTTTACCGATAATATACAATTCTCATTATACCAATATAACAAATGCTAACACAACAAAATATAACTAAAAACGACTCATGTAACGCAACGTAACTTAACAATAGTTTATAGCATTCTAGTATGTGAAAAGTAAAAAAAGTATTTTCAAAACCATTGCGGTATGATTGCTTACCCTACCCTATAATTTTTTTCTGTCTATTTCCAGCTGTCGTTGTCAATATCTTTATGGAAGCGTTCGAACAACAAATCCTATTATCCCACAACCTTAAACTAAAGTGTTGATACAGGTAGATTGATGATACCTTTGTCATCTGGCCTCGTGGCCACGAATCCTTAAACAACTTTCTATCGTTTCTGAATTCTCAACACAACTCCATACGCTTGACCATGGAGATCTAATTAGATGGTTGTCTTGCTCCGTTTACCGAAAACCCACGCACACAAATAGATATCTTAATGGCCTCTCACGCCAGCATCCAGCACAAAAAATCTTCTTCAGGAGCAACATAACCTTTATTTCAAACTCCCAGACTACTTTCCCGTCAAAAACCTCAATCATCTGGAAGTCCTTGGTGTCTTCCAAATTCCATGTAGTACGTTTATCGGTGAAACAAAGCGATCGGCCAGCACTCGCGTTATTGAACCCGAGCGTTGTACGCGGTTGTTGTGTATAACAAGGTCTACGCTGGCTGAGAATAGACTGGAAAGCGACCACCAAATACAATTTTCTCCTCACATTTTGTCTCTCGCAAGCCTCAATATTATAGTAGAGAAGTTACTGAATCCATAGAAATCTTCAAACACCCCAACAACTTAAATCGCGACGATGGCTATCCCCTACATTATAATTGGAATTCCCAATTAGTTAAGCTTCTTAGCAACCACCACGGTTCATTGATCCAAAACTTTTACGCTCCAATGATCCGTAACAAGCCCTATATAAACCCCTCCCGAACGAATAGTCTCCAGTCAGTGTGCAGTAACAGTCCTGAAGATGTCTTATAAGAGTGAGGAGAAAACGTCGGTAGAAGTTACCGCAACGATGGAAATAAAGAGTAAATAAAAAGATGTTCTACCGCATTCCAATGCCTGTCCTGGGGCTCAGTTAATAAATATTTTCATTATTTTGAAAGATACAACGTCATGAATAATTTTGTAAACGTATTAACACTATAAATATTTTGGTATGTATTATGCTTAACACCATAAAATAAATAAGATATGCTTGGAGTAATTTTACGCTCACGCAGGAAGAGGAAAGACATTTTTCGCCGACTAATTTCCTCTTGGCACGAGACAAAGATAATAAAGTAGGAAATATTAGGTTGCTAATGTGTCGGCGTTACGCCTGCGGAATTGCAATTGTACAAGACTGTGAAGCAAGGCAATCTATATGATATCATCTTACAGGTTTTTCTTCGTCTGTACACGGTATAAGTGCATAAGTATAATGTACTAGTGAACGCTATACGTACATGTTTGTGAATGTTCTTTCCTTTTCTAGCTTTTAAGCATATCAAAACTCGCCACTGCACTTTCATCGTCGAGTGCTTGATCTTTTAGTTAGAGAAAAGATTCTGGCAAAGAAAAAGCAAACAGAAACCGTTTTCGCTTAATTGCCTTTTAAAGTAAGTAAAACTGCGCTTTCACAACTTCGATCTAACGTTACTGCAGAGTATTTTTACGTTGAAACGGCTGAGAATATGAGTAGCACTTTCGATAGTTTTCTATTTACAAGGAAGACAAATAGACTCCATTATTACATAAAGAAAAGAGTGTAAGGAAATATATTTAATATGTATCACATTTGATGTAATATTTTTTTTGCATATTATATTTAAACCCTACGAAACAATAAATCTACAACAATATTGTTGCAACCTGTTGGTAAAAAGTCACATTTAGATTTGCGCAACAATACAAAATCGATGATAATTTACATTGGCCCAGAAACTTTATGACAGACTTTAACTAAATGTGTGGAATACATAGATACGTATTCCACTCTTGATACTTGATACGGCTATGTATATAAGGGGTTGATGGCGTATATAGGGACGAAAAAAAAACAAGTTAGGGCGGACAAAACTACAATAATATGTTTTCCAGACGTCCATTATAAATGAAAAAAGTAATCTGCTTTTGTTTATCATAATCCACAACCAACACAGGTCGAAATATCGTCTGAAATAATACATGCTATTTCAAATAATTTTTTTATATCATAGAAGATGCTCTGGTTGAATAGAGTAATTGAGGAGATGTATTATTACACGGATGGAGCCATCTATATTTACATATAAATTTCGTATTCTTCAGTTTTATCAAATAATTACAAGTTTTGTTTAATTTTGAAAAGGGTCATATTACTTTATTATTATTTATTTCTTTTATTTATTTTTATTATTATATTTAACATATTAATCAAATGTACAGTCCGATTAAAAATTAATAAGGCAGAAAATTCTGTCAGGAATAAGTAACCAGTTATTAAAGAGTAACATGAAGTAAAAGTTGCTCCAAATGCAATTGGTAGTTCAGACCTGAAATTGTTATCATTAATTGCTGAAATTTGTACCTTTTACCCAACCCGAAAACTCTTTGTGTGTGCGCGAGCGACTCTACGACATGGTTAAAATTATCTTTTGTGCGGAAAAACATGTTGTCAGGGTGATCCATCCCACTCTTCCTTAGAAAGATTTTAGGTTTCTACCGTATATCTTCATAGACACAATATTAAGCGTTATACAATAAAGTATTCGGTTTTTGATGCTTTGTGACATCCGTGAAAGTTGCCCTACATTGTAATTTAAAAATCACAAGTTTACGCCAACCCCGGCGCCTTACAACGAAATTTCGCGATTTCCATCAATACCATGAGCTATATTAACATTATTTTGGTAATCGTCCAAGAATATGTTCCAATAGTTCACTGTACACTGTATTAAAATCTGGATAATAAATTTCTACAAACGATTGATGACCGCTATTAACTGGGCGTATGCAAGCCACTAAAACCTGATCGTCCATTTCAAAAACTTGCCGAAAAAACTTTAAATGAAAAATGACAAATAGACAATTTACAAGTGACAGATAATGAAAACTTTTCATGTAGCTCGTGTAAAGACCCAAAATAGCTTGATGTTGGTTACACTGATTAACGGTATTTGGTTGCACAGAGAAAAATTTTGGAGAACAATTTATACTAAAAATTACAAAAATATGTTGCTCAAACAAAAATGTTCATTGAATGTAGCACAGTGTTGCTGCTACGTACTTTTCAACGCATATTGTTATTTTCCTCCATGTAGCTACTAATCGCGATTAGTAACTACCGTAGTAACGACTCTTTACGTCCTCGGATTTATAACTTCCGAGTTAATAATTACAGTACTCACGATGTAGAGGGAGAGACTTTAAGATGTCGCCGTCACTGTACAAATTCCTTTTCAAACGATCAGTAATTTTACATCAAACACGATAAAATAAAACAACGTTAAAATGTTGTGTTCTTCTCGTGACATTTACAATTAATATTGGTTCTCTGGTCATCGAAACAATGGCGAAAAGTTTCGCAATGTTTCGTTTATTTGCTACGTATATGGGCGATGGTATTTTTATTTTCACATGTATCACATGAATGAATCACATGTACCTAAAGAAATTTACTTATACGCTTGTATGTCCTAGAAAGTCAATCTACCTTGTCTTTTTTTTTAAACACGCAGGCTTCTTTATTATTTAGTATGACTTACTATCAGTCCCGTTTCGAGCTTTAACCACCTACTTAAAGCTACTACTATTATTTAGGTTTGTGCAAGGAGCTATATATAAATCACCTGGATAACCAGTCGATAAAAAAGGCATTAATTTTTCTAATTTTGGTGATCTGTTACAAAATTATTATTAACCAAACCTTTAACGTGCGAGCAAATATACGAATATTCGTAAAAGCATTACAAAATTTACTCTGTTCAAATGGAAGAATGCAAAATAAATTGTAGTTTGACGTTAATGAAGATTATCTATGTCATATTTAAACAAACTATATAATTAGTAAGCAATTTTTTGATCTTATATCAATTTTTACAATTGCGGCAATTTTTGCAAGACAAATAGCTAGTGCAGCTCTAACAATAAGCTAAAACTTTAAAGTTCGTTCGGTAACCACGACGCTAAATAAAATTACGTATGCAAGCTAAATCAACGCTTAGTTCCAACTTAAATAGCAAATGTAAATTAGGAAAGACGCTAAACCCTTTATTTTATTTAAGGTAGAAGAAAATAGAGCAGGTTAACGATCTGATGCTCGCGGTTGTAGTCCCATTTGATACCACATCTCCTCTCTCACGAACTTCTTCAAAAGATAGTAGTGGTATTACTGTAATTACGATTACTTTGAAACTTCAACGGAACAATGGCTTTGAAATTGGAAGTCGGTTTAGCCGGGACCAGCGAGGCCAAAAAGACTTGTGTTTATAACTCCAATGGAATTTGTTTTTAATTTGTTAATATTTCATATACAGAGAAAATGAATTCAGTAAATCGTGTCGGTTGATTTCATTTTGTTAAAACAAAATTATTATATTAACTAACAAACTTATTACAACAATGAAGTACGTTTATCAAGTTGAAGCTTGTTTATCAATATAATAAATGCCCGTTTATTAACTTACTTTGTGGGAAGCGAAATAAACTTTAGGGAGTTTTCATTAGGCATTAATAAATGTATTCTTCATGTCAATTCAACAAACCGTTTATTGTATATAAGGTATATAGGTATATAGGAAAGTATGTGTTCATCGAGCCATTTATTAAAATAATAAACTTATTCGTTGGAATAATTTTGATGAAGATATTAATAATAGTAATCGAACCTGTTTATAGCAAAAATTACTAAATAAAATTCTTCCACATAAGTATAGTATATTTTCATTATATATATATATATATATACATATATGCTTATTCAGTTTTCAAAGTAAAGGTTTATAAAAGCCATTTTCTTACAAAAACTTCTGAGGACTTATCGCATCAGTATCCGTGCAGTTTCTTTTTGATCTCGTTCCTGAACACGTCGTTATTTTGCGCCAGTATACATCCACAAAGGTTACCGTAGGAAGAGAGCGCCCTCTGAGATGTAGCACTTTGACGGCAATACGGTAAGTCTTACAAAAGCTACTTACTACTAATTTCGGCGATTCACACGATGGTTGAAAGGGAACAAATAAATGCGATATGCGAAATATTGGGTTAAGTGCAGATTAGTTGTGGGTGTTCTGGAATATTGGATTCGAGAACCGAGTCTAAGCACTTCACACACAAAATTGCTAATACCAGCTATCAGAAATATAAGACTTTTCAATATAATTTATTGTACCTTTTAACATTTAGAGACAGCCAAAGATTTTTATAAGAGATATAAGTATTTTGCAGGTAGCATGTATTAGACATCAAAAGGTTAGAGAGAGGTTATTAAAATTATGACAAAGCTCATTAATATCGTGATAAAATTTACTAAAATCACTTTTGTTACCTATTTGTATTATTTACATTTAGTTTCTGGATTAGCCCTGTTAGAAACCTCTTTTAAGGTCAAAAAGCACCCTTAGAAATAGTAGGTAGGCTTAATAATAGTTATAAAGGATAGATGATTTCACCAATTTTAATTACATTTGACAGTTTACTATCCAATCAATCCTCAATATTTTGTTGCTATTTTGTAGCACAAATATATATGATATCTATAAAATAATTAAATACCATACGTTTAATAGAAAATGCTTTCTAAGTATCGATTCTTAAAAGAAATCGATTAAAAAATATTGAAGAATAAAGAATCTGACTTGGGCATTTTTATCTTTATTCTTTAGCTTCATATAATCTTTATTGTGTTTATCGCTGAAATCCAATTTGTACAAAGAGACAACCCTGGCGTGGAGTAGCAGCACATTAATGTAGAGAAAATTTAAAAAACTCTTTGAGTCTGGAAGAAGATAATTATGGAAGAAAAACATTTAATAGGAACGATGCTCAAAAAGTTGCATAGGAGAATACCTAATATTATAATAGAATTTTATATCGTAATAAGAGCAGCTTCGTATCTAGTTCTTTACGATAGACATAAATCATCCTAATGGTTTTTAAAACACTTTGCCATTGTCATTTAAAAAAAAATTCACATAGAAAGACTTAGTTATGTAGTTGTACTTACCAACCCTTATTGAAGAAATCTGGCTCATCAAAGTTTTCTTTTGCGAAATTCGTAATTAGCGGATAACTAGATGAGCGAGCAACCCTTTAAGGACCTTCGACCAGTACTGAACTCATGAAGATCGCGCGAGCATCTACGGCGTCTAGATGCCAGTGTTTCCCGCCGTCGGTAGCTAGACGCCATCTCTGTCCTTCTTGTTTACGTGAAGCCGAATAGCAGAAACCCTTGTGCAATCGATAATACATCGCGCATTGAGCGACGGATGCGTGTGTACACATACACGGATAGTTGAAAAGAGATGCATGAGGAAAGGGTGCAACTCATGCAGGGATGTAATATACGCTTTCGATAATGATGAAATGTTATGAAGAGAATGCAAAATTCGAAAGAATTAGTTGTCACTGCAGATAAGGATTGACTTAGGCGGAGTTTAGTATAGCGAATGGAAACTTTGTGACGAAGTTTCGAATCGGGTAAAAGTTTACTTCTTCAATAGAGACGATCCCGAGGTGTGCTTTTGTGTAGGCATATTAGGAAATTATGTCTTGATTCTTTCAATGCTTTAGTAAAACGTAGTAATAGAAGTTATTTTTTTTTCATATCGTACTTTATCTCCGATTAGTTCTACTTATAGAGAAGCTGGAATTATTCACTAGATCTTTATTAAATTATTTACCAGTCTCGTGGAACCCATTAAAAGGCGAAATGATAGTTAACTCATCTGTACACGCCACTACTATCATAGTTAAACAAGCCTGATCTACTGACATTTTTATTACATTGTCTATCTTACATATGTAAACAGTACAGTTTTGAATTTCAAAGAAGAGAATATTTTTAAATTTAAAAGTCTCCTAACTAAAGCTCGGCTGCTTTGGGTAGAGAACGTCAAAGCATATCTTACTAAACTAAATATGTTTAGGCAATCTATGAAGAAATACTTAACATATGTAGAAAAACCGAACTTACTCTAGGAGATGGAAATAAATTGCGATAATGGTTTGCTAAATACTTAGCACAAAAGGTTTGTTCAATTCGTGAAACTAAAAATGAGGTAATACTGACAAAGCTACTGTTTATAATAAATTTTTTTAAATTTCTGGAAAAAAAATAAGTGCTCATAATTTGTTGTTACTTGTGCATACTTTATCATTACTGTAAAAGAAATAACAAACTAAAGCGCTCTCGATGCCCTTTGCCGAGGTTGTATAATTAGAAGTAATATTTTGCATTTCTATTAAACAGATAGGATGACTTATCTTCGCGGGCTCGGATATTGTGCTTTTGCGAATCGAGATTTTTTAAATGTTTTTTTCTTGTTTTCAAGTCTGATTAGAGCCTACAGTGCGTATCAAAATTGTATTTGCTAAATGGAACATGCTAGATATTACTGTGTTTTTAGAATCCTCGCTAAATTTTGAGGCAAAATGTAGTGAGGTACTATTGTCTTAAAAATACAGGTTTCAGAGTGATTTGTTCTTTTCTTGAAAAGGTCGATATTTACAGAAAAACTATTATTCTTTCAGAAGTACGCTTTAAGCAGATGCAATTTTTCTTACCCACAAATTAGCTATAAGAAAACCTAATACATACGCACTTATGCGATTCTGAATTGTTAATGAGATGCGCGCGATATTGTGCTAAGTTGGTACGACATGTTTTTGTTAGTAATCTTTTTAAATGGAATACCCTATGTATTATTTTAGTTCTGAATTCCTCTCATTATACTGATTTTTGAAAATGAATTACTTCCAATTAGAGGTGATTCTTGTAGCCTCAACCCGATCCGGGACGTTGGTCAGTTCTACTGGCTACGTTTGCTAATCTGTTGTCCGTCAAGTTCATCAAGAACACGGTAAAAATACGCTCGACCTTATTTCAAAGAATGTAATGAAAATAATTCATTTTCAATACATATGAAGAAGTTAATAATAATTTAAATTTCGGTTTATTTACCAATTATTTAATCCAAACAAGTAACATGGATGGAAAAAAACTGTTTAAAACCCGTATAGCAAGTGAATTATTGCGTCCTACCCACGGACACGACCGGACTAAAACGGGCTAGCTAGTTGCAGAAACGTGGGAACAATTATTAAATAAGGTGACATTTAATAATAATTGTATTTACAACAAAGCTACGTACTATTTTCTTTAAATTTGGAAGCGTTTAGAAGTACGCGACATGGTCCTACATTTGAAC
This sequence comes from Oryctes borbonicus, assembly GCA_902654985.2. Taxonomy (NCBI): domain Eukaryota; kingdom Metazoa; phylum Arthropoda; class Insecta; order Coleoptera; family Scarabaeidae; genus Oryctes; species Oryctes borbonicus. Next base: position 5,968,701 of record LR736872.1, read on the forward strand.
ATCTCTTAAAATAACTTTTCTGTTTTCCACTATATTTTTCATTTCTCCTTAATCTAACTTTTTATTGCGCGCATCTCATTAGTAATTCAGAAGCACATAAACGCATGTGTATTAGGTCGTTTTATGCTTACCCTATATGTAACATCTTACACATCCTACATATTTCCGAAGATGTAACGATTTTTGCGAATGTCGACTTTGTTAGAGAAATACTAACTCTGAACAGTTTTACCTCCGAATTTAACGAAGATTCCAAAGAAAGAAATAATAACATGCTCTATGAAAAGAATGACTTGAGTAGGCTACGAACTTGAGATACTTGTAGATTTCAACGTCATTTTGAATTATACCAAAAAAAAAGCACCACTCACAAAAGTATAATCTTCCGAGTATATAGATTGTGCATGTAAAGTTCTTGTTGCACAATTTTAAAAACAGCAATTTTTTAGGTTTCTGTTGTTTTTCTTAGTCTGACTGCTATGCTTTACAATAAAAATTAAAATATATTTCTGTGCACTTTCTATTCCATTAATTTGCAAAAATACGCCCATTCTCTCCAGAGCTAATAATCGCGACAATTAATCATCAGTTAGTGGAAGGATCTTTGTAAATAACCTCTTATATACGATATATTAACTGGTTATTTTCGCTAAATTAACCAAATGCGGTTAAAGCTGTCACTTGCAAAAGCCTTATAACTGGTTATTTTTTAGTAACCGTCCATTCCAAGTTAAAAGAGTCGCCGCCCCGTTAGCATAAACTATCGGACCATTTGGATTTGCAAAAATTTAATGACGTCAAAAATGTAAGGACATTGTCAAATTTCAAACTAGGGTGTTCCCGAATTTTTATAACACTGAATACAGATTTATTATAATGAAAAATCAAAATAATAAGAATAATAGTTCTTGTTCGGTGAAAATCACCATGATAGTACTTAAATTAACAACTACAATCGTCTTATTATAATATGCTAGCATATAAAATTGAATTCTTTCATATTTGTTGGGCACTGGGCGCGAAAAACTTTTTTTTTTTGCGATTTCTGTTGGAAACAAGCCTTATGAAAAGCTCTACTGTGTTCATGGAGGTGGAAAATTTGCTGTTGTCTGTAGCAACTGCTTTTAGAAAATTAATATTTGCTGAATATTCGCATTATTCGGCAAAATAGACCCACCATACCTATTATAACGAAGGCAGGTATGACACTAAACAAGAATTATGATACGTTCTACTACGTGCAGTTGATTAAATTTCGTAATAATATACATGGGAGCTGCATACTAGATTATACCTTGAAAATTCACTAAACATATCTAGTCTCCTAATTAATTTTTCATAAACTTTAATTTTGCTTTAGTTTAATTCAAAGTGAATATTTTTCAAAATTATATCTTTTTACTTTCGTAACAACAGCTATATATTTTCTTTACTTTGTTGGACAATTAAAGCCTATTATCTGCAGCAGACACCAACGGCGGTATTATAAATATAACAAACATGATAATTTTTACAAAAAGAATTCTACAATAGGGTTCAAAAGCCCAATAACACTATAAGTATTAGTACATATCAATAAAAATTGCATCATTTCACATTTACGATAAAAACAATAGCATAGAAACCGATTCGTGCTCCAATATATTTAGTTAATAACTTATCGTTCATAGCAGCAATATAAAAAGCCACCGTGAAATGTGAGAAGACACACTTCGCAAGTTAACGAAAGCAAGACACATCTTTACTCAAAAATGTTCCAGATCAGGGGAAAAGTTGCTCTACTCGTTGGAACAGCAAGGGGCATCACCATCGAGATTGCTAGACAATTGTTGCAAAATCAAGTCAAGGTAAAGTTTCTTTATAATTTTCTTACCAAATATCTGTTTTCTTTTTAAATGTATATTACCAATGAATTTATAGGCCGTTGTAATTGCCGAACCTGTCACTGAAGTTGGCAAAATCGCTATTCAAAAACTCAAGGATGAATTCGGGGAAATGCGTGTTTACCTTCTTCAAGTAGACATCTTGAATCCCAAAGAACTTGAAGGTATGTACGTCCAAACTTGTATGCAATGATATACTATAATGCCATACTTTAGGTGTATTCGTAACCACTATCAAATTATTCGACCAACTCGACATCGTTATTAACAATATGGGAATTGTAGATGAAGGTGATATTGACAAGAGCCTGAACATTGCTGCCGTAAGATGTTTTTATTTCATATTAGCGTAGCGGAAAACCTAAAATACAGGTTTCTTTCAGATCGCGGCAATGCGATCAACAAAATTAGCAGTCGATGTCTACCTGCCACAACACAAGCTGGGAAGTGAAGGTGTTGTCATTAATGTCAATGCGGTTGTTTCCCTCGGTAACGCTCCAGGTTTGAGCGTCGGTGGTATTTCTGGATTGTTGGCTGGAAATCAATATGAGAAGCATAATATTAGAGTTATTAGTTTGTATCTGGGCAGCGCCCAATCTGAAATTCTTGGTGGATTGGTAACAAATCAGTTAGTTCAAACTATGCGCAACATTCCTGATCTCAGAATTCAACCAGGGTAAGCTATCTCCGTTATAACTGGTTTTAGTCTGTACATAAAGAGGTTCAACATTTTAGATTGGAATCCGTCGGCAGAGCTCTTATTGGCGCAATTGAACAAGGTACTAGTGGATCTTCCTGGGTCGGAATGAGACACCCAATTCCCGAATCTCTTGTTCTTGGTAACTGGAGTTTGGGCCAAATGAGATTGTAAAAAGGATAGATATATTACTAACAATGTCTTATGGCAAATAAAAAATACTTTGTTGCATTAAACTTTGTTTAGTCTAACATTTAATTTCCCGAAACCAATTAAAAGAAATTCCTGTACTAATGCATCCAAGTGTAATAATTACATCGTAAGATTTCTACTCCAACGATGTTGAAAATCTCTAGAGTGAAATCAACTGGAATTGGACGAGTTTATTATTTCAATGCAGCGTTTTAGCTATGCAGGTAATTGCTGTTCGGAGTTCGCCGGTAATGAAACAAAAGCAAAACGCTGTAAGAACTACTTCAACCTTCGTAGACCAAGTTCTTAAATTAATTTACAATTTCCAATATTACATCTGTTAACGAAACGATCTATTTATACTTTTCTCTACAAGAGGAAAGAAAGGACATTAATAGTGTTACGTCTTAAAGTTGTTACTAAAGGTAACTGTAAGTAATTATAAGTTTGGTTATGGCTAATACTAACCAGAGCGCGAAATATAAGAAGCTAGGAGAAGTAGTTGATAAAATGTTCATTTTAAGTATCAAGTACACATTAAATAATAAATTATGAAAATGTTATAAAGGGTATCCTCTGTACTGGAGCAGTTTACTGAATAAAAACAACAGTATCTTACAGCTGGATAACATTGAGTTACATATAGCAGGTTTATGCTTGGTGAAACCAATCGTCGGTATGTGCAGTATTTTGAATAACAGAAAGAATGATTATTCAACAATGTTAGATATACAGTTGCACCTTCATTGTATTAAATTATATGATTGAAGCGAATAAAAATCTGTGAATATTAATGCTTACCAGGTACATCCTGCTGAAAGCATTATTTGCCAACGATACGTTATTTTGATCTACTTTAAAATTTATATTTAGCCTATACAGAAATTAAAATGTTCTTTTCGGACATTCTACTTTACGACCACTATCTGGAGTTTCTAACCACTTACAGATTCTTTTTCTGTGGATCTTCTGCCTTTAAATTTATTAACGCCATATGTATATGTGTTTCTGGCAGATATTCACTTGAATAGACCTTTTGAAAAGTGAAAAATTATAAAAAAGACGTGTACATTATTCAGATCTTTATTGAAAAATACAAAATGTAAGTGAACACTTGAAGGTGTGACTAAATAAATCACAAACTGCTAATTCTTACATAAGATTAAAGTTCAAAATATACATATACAAATAATGCGTTAATGGGAGAGATGAACCTGATGCTTTGATAGCAATTGCTCAATATTTGGCTTGTTTAGTGAGGTATAGCTTTAGATCTCCACAGCCAGTGATTTGCAACTGATTTTTCTAAAAATAAATGGTTGCCGCGCATCAAAAACTTTTTTGCAATACTCTATAATGCATGATGAGCAACAGATATCTTTCTGAGGCCAGAATTGCCCTAAACGCCGTCATCCTGGACGTAATCTGGAACCCCTTGGAAGTGCAAATTTCCAATTGTTGTCGGTGAATGACGTAATGAATTACAAACACTCGCAGTGGCGTCGTTGAAGGGATCGCCTTTTCCATGAAGTAATCTTGCAAAACATTCAATATTGATCCGCTTCTAGTCTCTGTTGTTAAGGTTCTCGTAAAGGTCAGTTGGTGGATTTCTTGGTCCATAACAAAAAAAGTTGGTTCGTCCACTTGAACAGCAAAAACAATTTTACAATTCTTCAAGAGGTGGTGAAACCGGCCATTCCTCAAGAGTATGAGGTTGCTTTTATGTTGCTCAGCGTAATGATATAAGACGCTAATAAGCCACCATTGTTTCTTTCTGACATTGAAGCGAATATACTATCCTGGCTTCTGAAGTTTTTTATTGCGTCTTAAAGTATGCGAAATCTTTAATTGTTTTAACAACAGGTGTCATTGCTTCCCACTACTCTGTTATACAAAAGGCATATGGGCAGAGGCTTATCCGACAGGAAGTGAATGAAACCAAACTTCAAATAATCAACGCTGTACAGCCTACATTTCCTTTTAGTTTCAGCAGTGTAGAATAGTACAAATCTGTCGGAAAAAATTTATATGTAGTGTTACGGTTTAACGTACCAATCTTAAAGAAAATATTGCTAATGATGTATTTTTTTATACCAACTGTGTGTAATAACAACCTTCTATTGGCCTTGCCGTAGTGGGGTAATGAAAACTGCAATCGTATTGAAAGCAAACGTAGTTTAATTTCAAATTTGAATGGTGAAAAAAAAGAAGTATTCTGAACCAAAAATTGGCTTCATCTAAAATTTAAAGTTCGAGCACACCATTTTGCAAACGGTTTGTTGGGAAAAAATTAAATAAATTTATTTCAAATAAGAAAAAAAAGTAAACATTTTCAAACAAAAATAAATTCAAATTATGATTTACTTATCATACAATTAATTCCTAAAGTAAGAGAGAAGATAGGAAATATGGTGAATTATTATTGAGTTATTACTTGTTATTCGTTGTTTTTTTTATGTACTGAATGTAGGACAACATTTCAGTAAATTCAAATTGCACAGGACAAGTACATAGACTTATTAATACATTAAGACATAATGAAAAGTCATCGTTTACTTTCTGTGCTCTATTCTAACTAATTTCAATCTTGTTTAAGAGCAAAAGAAATTGCATGAATTACTATGATACTGTGGTGCAAATCAAATGGAAATTGAAAACATATTTGAGTATTAAATTAAGCCGTTGACATATTATACCGTGTCCATAATTTTTATTTATCGAGATGATTTGTTATTGTATTATGGACCAATCCTAATCACAATAATAATACAATGACTACAAAAATATGTATAAACGTTTGTAAGTACTTACTTTTCCTTCTTAGACACTCCTGAACCAGGCACTTTTGTACCCATTTATTTTTCTAAAATATTTTCAAATCACTTTTATTCTCAAAATTCACAACACAAACAATCAGTGTTCGTCTCTAACACTCGTATATATAACTGCTTCTCAACAAGAACATGTTATGTATTATTCACGTGTATTCGCGAGCATAGCTGTTTGTGTGACAACTTCTAAAAACTTGTCCATAAACATCTGTAAGACACCACAAGGCAGATAACGCATGAAGAATCAATTAAGTCTATCATGAGTACTTTGTACACACAATCTGTGTTAGGTCTATCATGTCATTTACTTGAGTATTGATGGTTATTTCCTTTTTGGGATACAGGTCGTCTGTTGAAGGAGGGAAACCAAAGAAAGTTTTTTTGCGCTTCTTTATTTCATTGCTGGAAAGTTTCGTTCCGCGTGTTGTCAACTTTTTGAAGTATGTGTTTACAAAGTTTTTACAATTAGTCGGGTACTTATTTAATTAAATTATCTTTTTTTGTTTTTCTGTTTTCTTACCTCTTTATTTTCTTTTTGTTTCTATGCATATAGTACTGTGGATTACACCATTAAACATATAAATCCACATAAAATACAGGGCGTTCAAGGCGAACAAGAATTCGGTTCGATGTGCTTAAGTTTCATGCACGCTCACACACTCCATGTGGACACATGTATCAAATTACACATTCTACCTTCTTTTCTTCCTTTCTGAATATTTAATTAAAAAAAAAAACGATATGGGCATTTTCAGTTTTTGTGTAATGATACATATGACTAATACAAGAGGTATTTACAGTTAAGCACGAGTTCTGCATTTGGGTATTGCATCCAAGTGATTTCTGTGCTGTTTGGTTGCTATGACAATCATACCAACATTGCAGTTTTTAAATTACTGTTTCAAAATGTTCAGCCAAAGTAGCTGTTTGCAGTGAAAGCTGATTATTGCACTCATAAATTGCGTTTAAATGGGTTCTGGTGTTGATATTGTTTGGTTACCATGGCAGCAGTAAGCAAAACATACTGTCATTGACGATCTTAGATTCTTGATTCTAGATTTCGACCCTAAATAAACAAGAGTTAGGTAATAAGTATAATTTATAGTAATTTTGATTGTAAGTTTTATTGCATCATTAATAGCTATCGACTTATTTAGATATCTTGACTGAACGTTTGACATTTTTTTATTTTTTTCTTCTGTCTTGATACATTTGTACAATGATTTGTAAAAACTGTTCTACCAAACTAAGTGTTGTACACCAGAACGTCTGCACTGTCATGGATAACCAAACAATGTTTACATCAGAAACCGTGGATTCGGATATTGAATGCAATATCCGAATGCAGAACTCGCGTTTAACAGTAAATATCTCTTTTACCTTTGATGCTAGGTATATGAATCATTATATATAAACGAAAAAATACATACATAGTGTTATTTAAAAAGATGACGATTCTAGTGTTTGGATTTGGTAAAAACTGGTGTTCAATATTGAACAGTCTGTATATTTCCAAGGCGTTGTAAGGCAATATCGAAATAGAGCCAAGTATGTACAAATCTATGAAGAACACTTTCTTAACGTGTAATTATAGCACTATATAATTATACGTTGTGTTCATGTTGTGCAGTGTAATTCATGATTATTTGAAGAGCAACGATCCGGATACGGAAAAGAGAAAAAGAACGTTCCGAAATATTTTCGGAACAAATTACCGTACTGCGGTCGATATTCACGTGCTTTGGGGAATCTCTCGTCATTTGATACTCCTGCAGAATCTTATAGGATTATTAGGTCAAAGAAGTTCAATGCACTAGCGTAGTCTTAAGAGATGCAAATAGTGTTCTAGCAGTCAGTGTTTTACAGAATCGATACAAAGCAGAGATGAATGAAATAATTTATTTAATCAGTATTTATAAATAAAAATGCCAACTAACATCTAGCGCTAGTTGCAATGCTAAAAATGTTTTAATCTATATGTATAGTTTAGAATAGTGAAGACGTTATTTATTCGAACGCTTTCACTTTATAACATGCAATTGCATACGATTAATGTATAAACAATCGAATTGCATTTGTTGCAAACAATAAGTTATATATTAAATTATGCTGGTGCCTGGTTGTTACCACGAAAAGGTTATTATTACTTAAACAATCACATAAAGTTTTTTGTGGAATTCCTAAAAACTTATGTCAGTGGAAAACTTATTGCGCACGAATTAAGCACTACGTCTTTTAAGTAGATTTCGATAAGATTAGAAAAAATCACATAGATAATGTTTGTAAACTCTGATGTTTCAGGCAACTTTCCATAAGTTTAACCAAACAAATTTTCCGAGGTTCATTATAAACATACAGATAATCTATAAATAATCTATTTAACTAAAAAATCTACTTATAATTGAGAAATATTAAATATTTATTATTGCGATTTGGGGTTTTTATCAATTGCAACATTTCGCAGAATAGCATACACTAAAAACAAATCTTAGTAGATTATTATACAGCTTTAAAGCATATTTTCATAATTTGACGATTTATAACGATTTATTATAAATTAAAATACAAATGTGGTGCACCTAAAGTATGAAATAAATTTTATTTTTTCTTAAAGTAAATGTATTAATCTATTTTTAGTTTATGGTGTCTTAGGTAAATTCTTTAATAGAACATGTTATATTTCTCAATTTATATATATATATATATATATATATATACTGTTGTTTATACAAAACTATAGACGAAAAGTAATAATCTGAACGTTTGCTATTGAATACCATTGTTAATTGTGTAGGTTTTCGTCATGTTATGTTCTGTTCAACTATCGTAAATTTTAAATAAACCCCAGGGCCCACCTTCGTGTTTCCTGCTCACAAACAAGGGAATACGAAAGCAGGCGAAATTATTTATGCATTACAAGCTTCATTCGCCTGGAAAATAAATATTACCTCGAGAGGAAGTTTATAAAAATGTAATTCAACGGCGATGTTATAAGCATCCATAAAATGAACAAGACCGAACAAGAAGATGGAATATCTTAAACAAAAATCACATTTGTTTGGTGTTGGCGATGTTCTAACCTTGTTAGAGAACAATTCGGAGTAATATAAAAAAGGCTCATTCATCAAAGCCAATTCGTGTTCAGATACTCCGAATTTTTCGCTTTCAATTTGAAATGAACAAGAGACAAGAAGATGGAGCGATAATTGCATAGGGGTATGGGCAAACCGACAAATCTCCGGCCAAATTAATTTAAAACTTTTTCAATTGTCTAGTCTTTCGGTAGCAGCAGTGTGAGACCAATAACATTAATTGAAACACAATGGGAAAAAGGGATCATAATTGCGCCGAGAAGTTATGTCTAGCTTCATACGGAACGGGGAATCTGTTGGTTGGTAAAAAATGGGAACTGGAATTTTACGCTTATATAGGAAACATTACCAGGGATTATTACGCGGTGGTAATCAGCGTTTGAGAATCTGATTACACCTTTTTGCCTTGCGTGAGCTTTGATATCAGTTTCAACAATCGCGGGTAGACGAAGGGGACCGTAATAGTAACGACGCCGTCACGGCGCCTTTGCCGCCGAGCGGCGCCTTGCCGTTGTCATCGTCTCGATCAGCTTGCGCACGTGATTCGTTATTAATACGAGACAAGGTGAAGGTGAAGCGAAGGGACGGAATAATACATACTCCCTCCTTTTTCGAATCAGTTGAATTATATATTTGAGATCAAAGCCGCTAGAGGGATTTGATAAGCACCGCTGTTATTAAAGTGCTTTTGAGGTGGCACATAAAAGAAAATAATGTCAAAACATATTCACAGACTTTATATCAAAAGACAGACGGGGTCTTTTTAAGGAGACTTGCGCGTTAGCTAGTCAAGATACATAAATTATGTACTTTAAGTGATTACATAAATGTATAAAGTGAAAATTACCAATGCTTGAAATAGTGCTAGATTTTCCATCTGCTGACTGACGGCTTTTCATGGATGCTATTGATATTTCATCAGGATTAACAAAACAAGTGCTAACGGTTAGTAGATATATTCTCAGAGAAACAGTAGCACTGCCTTTATCTACACGGTTGAAAAGTGGTAACAAGTTTGCGTGTTAAAACTAACAGCAAATTTGGTCAAAATTACACATTGTTACCAAAATCAATTTGGTAGGAGATGAAGTTAATTTTCATAATGGTACGACACAATATTTAGAATAACTTTTATTTTGCACATTCCACGGGATGTTAAACATCACGCTACTTCCTTTAGGTAAGAATATTTTGAGCATATGGTTTATATTACAAATGCATAAAGAAACATTACATCACGGGAGATTTATCGGTCATTTAATAAGCGAAATTTTCATCATTTTTTTTATTCATATACCTGTAGTTAAGTGTACGAGAGAGTGTTTCTAAGTATGCAGAACGGCGAGGTTGGATGGTAGTGAAAGAGCTCTCTCAAATTGCAACGTCTTCAGTGACCCATCATTAGTATAAACATCAACTTTTACCATAATTGCGTCATTACTCTACCATCACAATACGTCGTTAGTCTATTGTCGACAAAGCGATTCATTTGGGAAGAATGTGTGAAATATTGAGCACCTTATAAAGAAATGAAAGTCTGTCCACACCACACTGGAAGACATGTCATCGGTTTACGGGAATCCTTGCCTGGGAAGAACTGTGGTTTACAAGTGTCACCGTTTCCTTAAGTAAGTCATTTGTAGAAGAAGAAAAAGCCGAAAAATTAGTATTGGAAAATGTTCAGATAAAGAAGAAACAACTCGCAAAGAACACTGAAATATCCGATACAACCATTTTCGTGAACTTAAAAACGCTCCCTTGTAGTAGCTAGATCGTTACTTAGCTTATTTGTCTTGACCAGTGGTGTTGACATTTACAATAATAGAAAGATACAAGATAACCCGTACGAAATAAAAAACTTAATCGGAACAACATGGAAATCACATGTAACAAAAAAAGTTAAATAGTAAATCAATGTAGGGAAAAGAGCAGTTCGTCCGTCGAATAAAAACATTTGTCGGACAGATAACCCCCAAGGCGCATTTTGAATTGTTCGTGGGTCCGGTTACCATGTGTTCAAGCAAACTATGAGACAGAAAATATTATCATTAAGGTTTCTGAAATATTTCAAGGCGAACAAATATTATTTCACACAAAATATAGCAAAACGTAAATAACTCAAAATACGTTAGTAAACCGGATGTTTGGTATCCTAATTACCTTACTTTACTTTACTTTTACAACTCGAAATTTTCGCTGTAGTTTTTAAAATGAAGTATTGAGGAAACCTTTGGTTATCTATTAAATTATTAAAGCGTTTATCGATTTATAAACATAATGGAAAGTGCAAGATTCTAATGTACGAGTTCCCAATATTTCTCTGATCTGTGCCTACGAGACGTACACAGTTTTTGTCCGGAACCATTACACAATCATTTTTTTTTTAGAAGCTAAACACTAATTTGAGATAAACAGCTTTAACAAAAGGTTGTAAAAGCAAAAATCTCGAAACTAATTCAACGCAAAGAAGGCAGGAACAAGCGTAAGTCTGGGAAAACTTTTGTGAGATTGACCATTGACTTCGCAAAACAATTTCTAAATATCGCATACAGGAAATAAAACAAGAATCTCTTTATATTAGTTACAAAGCAGATAATAGCCCAAGAATAGAATTTATCTAATCTCCAGGAATTTCACTTGCCCAATACAAAAAAATTGTTAGTTCCATATCAGTTGAGGTTTCTCTTACCGGATGTCTAGAGATAATATGCAATATAGTCTAACACCGCAATATTCGCTACGATATTCTCTATTTTATGATATTTGGTTTAGTTAGTGATATTTGTAGTGGTTTCATTGTATTTTAATCTTAGCTCATCTCTTCGATAATATTGATGTCTAATAATTGCAATTTATGTTATTCTCAGAATCAGCCAAACAGATAGTTAATATGCAATGTAATATTAAATAAAATATAATATTTTCTTAGTACCTGCTACCTTCACTAATCAAGATTCCATCAATTCGAAAGCTTTTAATAAATACTAACTTGTAATTCCGGTGGTCCACCTTCATCTCGTATTAGCAGCAGGTAACTTTGATTGTCAACTAGTATTTCTTTTTTGAACCGACCGCCTTCTGGTGACTCTTCTTGCATGTAGGACCCAGTTAAGTAGCGATGTACTAGCGCTGACTTTCCTGATGACAAGGAGCCAACTATGCCCAATCGTAAATCGGGTACGGAACGAGAGAGCGTCCATTCTTGACTATTGACGAAAGAATCTGGAAGAGAAATAACAGGTTAAACTTTATTATAAAAATGTCAAAAGTAAGTTTCGTCTCGCATACGTTTCTATGGTTATGAACGAGCATTTTATGTTATTAAATTGATATCGTTGCAACGGACCTATCAAATACTTAAGACGTTTAGAAAAAGGTTGTAGTACTTAGCTTAATAAGGGACTAAATAAATATAGGTTGGTAAATTTATTATCTTAAGGTTGAGTTGGTTTTGTGCTCTAGTCTTCAAAATCGTTTGTAGTGCTGTTAGTTTTCTAATTGTTTTTTGTACACAAAATACCGGTAAATAGAAAAAAAAAAACACTATTTCATACTAGTACATCATCATTTGCCCTTTACGTTACCGCTATTTATTTATATGAATCAAATTACAAACTAGGAAAGCAGAAGTAGCACCCTTTATGGAGGAAAATTAGTGGTTAACTTGCCATTGCTATTGTTTGCTTGCAGGAATGCTTTCACTCTCATCTTTCATCTTTCATTGCGGGTTCTATATAACATTCTATAAATATGTTTATCTAATTTATATGTTGTCTCCTCTAGGCTTCAAAAGATTTCTACAGCTTGTTCACTAGCTATTGATAATGTAAATACAATTGCGTACCGGCATCGAATCTAATAACTAATACTGTTGTTCAGTAATGTTTCCATTATCCACTTTGTATAATATTTTCATGTATGTTACTCTAAAAAGACCAAATAAATAATATGGAATGTTGGAGATAAATAGAAATCAAAACAAATTTAGTAAGTTTATTAAGATATACTGAAGCGAAGTATAAATAGAATGTTTTTTTAGACACAATATGCCGGTGTGGATCTTGTTGTTTCTGTAAAGCTGTGGAAGGCAGTCCAACATAAATTTCTCTTGTGAAGTGTTTTCCATTAACAAATTTACACAGCGGTGCGTTTAAATATTATTATTATTTTCTTAAAATAATGCAATACATTCAATTAGAAGTAGATAAAAGTAAAAAAAAATTAGTAAGATATAAGGGTGACTCAAAAAGAATGAGTAATTGTAGTAGCGGCAGTAACAGATTGTCCAATATTGTGATTGCAGAGAAGAAAACAAATAAATTCCGGGAGCAGACACAGAAAAAGGGAATATGGTCGGGTTAAGTGCTCTGCAGTTGTAGTTAACGATGAATTTATAAAGAGTAGCGGTATGAAGATTCCGTGAGTTTTAGTAGTTCCTGTAGAATAGCTTTATTCATACTTGAGACTCTCCTGAATATTGTTGTTTCTATAGCACATCGCGAGAAAATATTTCGCTTAGAAAAATGTATTGCAAGTTCATAATTGATGTTGAATTGTTATGCTTTACTAGTTAATATTTTTATGAAAGGTTCCTTCCTGCTATTAACACATTGTTTTAATAATAATAACAATTGCTTCTTACATGTGTGAGTAAAATTTAAGTTGTTGAATCGGTCTACCTTTTTATACTTTAGTAATTTCATTTATAAAAACCCAAATATCTACCGTCACGTTCTTTAAGTTTTCGTCTACACTTTCACAAAGCGCGCAAATTTGGATCGTTCGATTTACTTTTTATCAACAATGCAATTTTATGAAAACCATGTGATATAAATGCCAGTTTACATGACAAATCACTTGATGAACGAGTCTGGTGTAAAAACTCCTTAATCCTATTTCTTCCAAGATAAATTTGCGGATTAGCCCTTCAACCTAAAAATGTAAGTATTGCACATGGGTAAAATCTATGGCATTGCATGCCCCATATACCTCAATAATGGTTTATCCAACTAAAAAAGGTATCACTTATAATAGCAAGTGGGAGAACTGCAAGAACTGTAACAACTTTAAATATTCGCATACAAGCAAAAGCAATGTGATATCTTTAAATGCGCGGGTAGAAGATAATTTCCTTGCGAAATATTCAATTATACAGGAAGCTAAATTTACTCTGGACACGCTAGGAAGTTGTGTTTTCTAAATGGAACATTCTATGTATAGCTGCGATTTGGATGCTTCCCTTCAATTCATGTCAATTTTCTACACCTGATTTATAAATATAAAAAAAGTTTCTAAAGGCGCTTCTCTATTAGATTCTAAGGAAATACAGGGTATTTCATTTAAAAAATTGAATTAACATGGATCAAACTTGAAAACGATTTTGATGAACATCTTGTAGAAACTAGACGATGCACAAAAGTACAAGACGTTTAAGATTTTGGGCCTTAAAGAAACACCGATGTTTCATAGAACTCCCAGAAACTAAAATGTGAATCTTAAAGAAACCCGACATGAATTGAAGATGCATTTAAAAACGCAGCTATATGCATGTATTCCACTTAAAAAACCAAACCTGCATCATATGCGGTGGAAACTGAACATCATGTATAATATATACTAAGCCAACATGCTGTGTAGAAGAAAATAATATTAGGTGTTACTGCGCTAAATTTTAGAGGATGTGTAAAAGCTGCAGGCATCTTTAGAAGATATTGTTGGTATTCTTTTGGACCTTTCTGTAAAAGCTATTAATTTCCTGTGGAATTTTGGTCCAGAACTACGGCGTGTAATGAACGCCTAGCGATATGGCGGGTGCCGGACTCATGTATCCCGAACTCTTGTTCCGTTTTTCATATAGAAACTTCCGTGTTGGGACTACCACTTGCTCACGTTTTCTGAAGTTGTCGCGGTGCTTAAGCGACTGTTTCGAGGACAATACGCAGTGCTCCCGTAACGTCGAAACGTCTCACGGTCTTAGACGATTTTCTGCTTGAAACCAGTCTCGTAAACAATATTGGAATTCCTCATTCTTATCTTACGCAGTTCGATAATACTGATACGTTCGTTTTCAGGATTCATAGTTCATTAATTAAAATCATATACGTAAATGATTACCTGATCCAAAATTTCACAGGAATGTAACGAAATTAATACATTTACAGGAATCTCCAAACAATCATCACTCAAAAAAATTGACCGAAGCTTCTATGCATATAAATAAATAGTACAGTTCAATTTGTATCCAAACATTCGGCAAGAATACTTATAAAACTTTTTGTGTAAGCAGGTACTAACAACCATTCCAGCTACATTTCTTGTCCGCTCAAGATTGGTAAAGCAAAACATGCTCTAAAGTGCATTCCATCTCGGACGAAAAAAAGTAAACAACGTTAATAACTCGGCAATTTGTATGGATCAATCTCAAAAGCTAATAACGCAAACCCCTCTCCTATTATTAAAATGCGACAGGCAACATGAAAGAATCTCTTTTACCTACGTGGAATAAATGTCGAAGACGGACGTCTTACAAAATGAATAATTCACGAAAGATGCTCACGCATGTAATATAAATGCATAGCAGGGAGCGATTATGCAAATTGGAAGCGATAAATTATAGGAAATCTCGGGCCAAAGTATTTAGGTCTTTGGGGCTTGTTTACGCGATGGAATAAAATCAGTGAAATGATATTCGTTTATGCATCCTTTCTCATAAATATATAAACGTATGTTTGTATATAAGTTGGCTTCTTTAATTACTGAATTATTTCGCATTTTAACTAAATGGGTTTCGGACATAATTAAGAAAGACTGAGGCAAGGAAGTTTATTAAACATTAATAATGTTGACGTGGAGAATCTGCCAATAATAAGCAGAGCTTAGCAGAGGATTTTATATCTCTTATTACTAAGAATATAAATTACAATATTTGCAATATATGGGAATTATATTGAAATAACGAGATTAACAGTATAAAAAATTACATACTTTGTATAAAATGATACCCCCCTAAAGATATTTAATTGTACATAAAGTGAATATTTTATATCTGTTGAACATAAAACCTTACATCTCTTCCTACATCAACCGAATATGCTGTCTCTTCAGATGAAGTTCGAGGAAACACTTACCGCGGAATTGCCCAACATTCTTCTCGGCGAGATATGATCGGATCCGCTGTACCTAAGTGCAAATATGACCTTGCCTTACATCCGCTTAATAAGGCAGTAAATCATAAATAGAGAGGTTTCTTGCGGCAGAAAAAATTATGTATGTTCGATTTGTAGCAAATATAAGATCAGTTTATTGTTGCTTAAAAAATACTGATGTTGGTGGTTGGTATATTGCACATTCATCAGTTCCTGCTTGATGAATGAAATGAAAATATTTCACCACAATGTTTTCAATTAGTATAAAATTGTTTAAGAAATTAATGATTTAGAGATCGTTGGCTTTGTTAATGTAAAGCTTAATTATGTTTTTTTGCTCCAATTATAACCACCCACTTACAAAATTCTTTTTTTGATTACCGACGCATCAGAATACATGATCCAAGCAGGTATAAATTTATTTTTTTTTACAGAAATCTTATTCATTATTTGAAATAAATGGAGTAGGCTAGGAAATTAGAATCCAATTTCTATTAATTTTTTACGACCAATTAATTACGAGGTTAAAAATATTTTTCAAAGAAAAACAGTAGGTTATGGAACAATTGATGTATATTAAAGCTTATTATAGTTTCTTAAGTAAATTTACGGTTTAAAATCTTGAAAAACAATTGTTAATTGGTATAGCATGTTCCTAAATTCCTAAATTAGAAGTTAGTTTTATGTAGTAGTATGTAATTATTATTTTTATTTCAAAATGTATGTTTATCTTATTTACCATGGCGCTGTTGCTTTTCTTATAAATTTACAGAGAGCTATGTATGCATAAAAATGCGAACTCCAATAATAAGAGACTACAGTTTCTTAGTTAGAGATGTCGTGTGAAAGAGCAAAATATAAAATTTTAATCAAGTATTTTAGTTAATCGAGTAGTCGTCCCAACAGCAGCTTCAAAATCTAATTTGCGAAACAATAAACACTGGTAGAGAAGGACCTCTGTGTAATTTACGGTCATAAAAGCGGGCAGCAGATGTGTTAACATCCTTCGCAAGGTGTCCGAGATTCCAGAGATAATCATCGATGTTGTTCGGCTATGCTCTGGTTGTTCCGCCAGGCAACATCTGCTGGATTTCGATTTCTATGAAAAATCGACGAACAATAAAGAAATGCTCGGGTATGCGGCAGAAGAACCTTAAAGGCGATGAAGACTCTAAAATTTGTAGGAAAGCATAATATCGTGTAACGGACGAAAACCGGTAGGTGAGTTGTTTATGCACGGGTCTTGCTATAGGTACTTTGAACAAAAATATAATTATGAAAGTTGTGGGTCAACGACTTTAACTCTGAAAGCAGATGCTGTAATTCTCGTTGAAGCAGCAACGTGGCACTTTCCGTTTCGCGTGCTTGCACGATGATTACTTCAGGCGCACTAGATAAATAACTAATTGTAGTAAATTTTATTTTTTGTTAGCCAGTTACAATTTTCACGTTAGTATAAATATAATGTTAAAACGAATTTAAAAAGTTTATTTCTAACAAAATATTTATAAGAGAAATTTAAATCGTGGTTCAACGCTCAAAAGAGGAAACAACAAACATTTAACATTGACTTCCTGTTTGCTTGCATTCTTTGCATTTTGCTCAGCTTATTTCGATAACAACCTGTATACATATTTTCATACGAATTTATTCAATTTGTAGATTTTTACATATCTTCCACACACATCAATTAAACCGTGTATAATATTTAAGATTTGCGTTTTATGGTTGATGCGTTGTAGAAGATATTTCGAGGGTTCTTGAAAATCCACACCACATCAAAGGCTTCGATAGCCTCACGCTCTGGTTATGCTGTAAAAATTCTCATTAAAAATAACGTTATTGCTGACATCTTCTTTGATACTAAGAAACTATCGCTGCAATGGAACTTTAATAACATAATCTATAAATGATTAATCAACGTACAATACTACTATTAAATATGTATGTATATATGTATACGAGGTATATCTTTTTGGTTTTTTTTAAGTTTTTACAAAAAAACAATGAAAGAAAAAATATTCTTTGATATAAATTGTTTAACTGTTCGAAATATTAGCCATTAAGATCTGGATGCGTTCGAACGAATTCTCGAAACATTTTTCCCAATATGGAGGTGGTATCTTCAAAACATGGTTTTTGAAGGCTTCAGCAGTTTCTTGGGGTGACAAAATTCGCTGCCTACGCATTCTTTGTTTGGCATTCGGGAATAGAAAGAAGTCACTACGTGATACATCAGATGAATATGGACAATGAGATCCTAATTCGATGTCTTTCTTCTTTAAATAATCAATTGTTTCACGTGCAGCATGAGAGTTGGCATTGTCATTATCCACTTCCTGATTTCATCGATGACTTCTGGCAAACAAGTTGTTGTATACCATTCAAAATTAACTGTTCTTTGATCTCCTAAAGCAATACAACAAAAAAAAAACAAATTTTATTTGGTGTTTGATGGACTGTTTGGGTGTTTAAATACATCCAAGTTACGTCACTTGTTACGGATCTTGCAGTTCTCCTGACGAATTTTTTGTGCATTTCTTTGCACTAATTACCAGGCGCATTTTTTGGAGATGGGTTAAATTATGCGGAATCTATCGGGAACAGATTTTTTGACACCTAAACGTTCATCAAACGGTAAGACGAGACATATGTAAAAATTATACTATTTTTTTTTTGCAATATTACAACCACCAAACAGGTATTGAAACAAAAATAAAACTTACTGTTTCGTAACGATTTCTTAAATTTATTACATGTATTTTATTCAAAGTGAATAGGTTACCTAATAACGTCGTTATTTCATGGTAAGTCACATGCGGAATTTCTTCAATCATGTGGTGGACAGCATCTATTTTTTATTTTGGAACAATAGCTAATTTGAAGAGAAGAATCAAGAATTCATCACTGAGGGAAGCATCACCACGACCAAATGTTGCAAATGTGATGATGCTTCATTACCAGAAGCGACTCGAAACATTGTTGCTGCGTTAGACATTCTCGTGAAATTTCCTTTTTTAACAAAACTGCTTCGTTTAAATGCTCACTGCAGACAAACTACTCGGCCTATTTCTGCGCTATTACTTCTTCATCAATAGCAAATATAAAATTTTACTGATACTAATGTTAAATCCCAATAGCGCCATCGTTCGTAAAAACTTATGCGCTATCTTCGTACATATTCCATAGCATATTCCCATTTATGTAGTCGGCTTAATAATTACTACTGTAAATACATCTACAAAAATCGGGACTTTAATAGTGCAGCAAATATTTATTTATTATTAATTACGGTGAGAATGTAACTCAAGTATACAGTACAGTTTCCGCTCTGTACGATGCAAGTTTAAACATCTTGCATATTATTACGTTTCTGTATAGCCCTCTTCTTTGCTTCAACCTTTTTTGAATTGAGATTTTACATACTGCAACGCGATTTCTTGTAATTTGCTGAACGTTTACTAATATTTCCGGAATGCCGTTTATCATAATGTCCAAGTTACGGCTTGGATTAAGAAATTCATCCAGGAAGCTATTTCTAAAATCTTCATGTTTAGCTAAACACCATAATTCTTTTAAAAACTTTCATCTAATAAAAATATGTGCGCCGCCTTAAATAAATCTGTTCGTTTGATATTGAACTTTAATCATCTGTCAACTATTTCGGCTATTTATTATTTTTACGTGTTTCTTGTGCTGTACAATGTATATAGGAAAATTATGGACACTTCGACTAGAAGGTGGGAATGTAATAAAAAGATAACGTTTGCACATTACAGGAAAACACTTTTAGTACTTTGTCGCAACATGCTGTATGTATTTAAACGAAAAACTCGTCGGGATTATTTCGTATTTAATTTACTAAACAAAGTCATGAAGAAATATTTATAAACGAATCTCTAAAAGAGCACCTTTATCAGATTCTAGGAAAAATATAAACTGTGTTCTATTTGCAAAAACTTGGCGACGATTTCGATGGCCATCTTGTAGAACGTAGGTTAACACACTGTGGTGCTGAAAACTTCAGGAAATATTCAAAGTTTGTCGCACTGTATAAGCCGCGTATAAAGAAATGTGTGAGAACTTACTCATTGTTAATAAAGTAGTTGCCTAACTTATTATCCTCGATAAAGTTCAGGACAAGCCGTATTCATCTTTATTGTTCTACCACTTACTTAACATTAGACCGATACTGTCGATTTCTAAATTAATATGGGAAATATACTAGAAGACAGAAGACAGGTAATGCATCTTTTACCTGGGGAAGGTATTGTGTTCTACTAAAATAGAGAAGATTGCATTGTTCCCTGATTTATGTATATAATTTTCAGTCTCATAAATACACAGGAGAGATTTACTGCAGAGGCCTTAGAGGGAAGACTGCAGTCACTTGAAACCGGTAATATAAGCTGCGTAACGTCAATATTCGACGTAGGGCAAAAAGTAACGGAGACGGTGAAGCGCGTTTCCATTTCGATGTGAGATTTATTACTCCCGGATGGGCTCTCGCGTTTTAAAGCCGTCGAAGTGATTTCGGGAGAGAAATACAATATTGGAACAGTTTATCTAAGTATCAGTTTATCGAGGTAATGTTACAATAATTTACAAAATTTCTTCAAAATATGCTGTTTGATGTTGCTCTATAAAATATTATTGTGACTGTAATATTTCAAAGGAATGAATTCTGAGGAGTTTTTAGGTGCTATCAACCAGCGGTCTCGTCAAGGCTAGAACTTCTTGTGTCGCTAGGTTTGTTCCTCGGCAATCCAGATGTGTCTGAATTAAATTATTTATTATATTCATTCATGAATATCTTTTTAAAGTAAAATTAGTTTCAACACTTCGAGCAGCAAGCTAAAGTGGGAGAAATTAATTTAAACAATGTAACACTATTTTTAAGCGCGTATTAATTTTAGGATTTTCGCTTGAAAGTAGACCAGAATAGGTCGGGGAAGCACGGGCTACAACTCTACTAGAAAATATATATACTTCAAGGCGGCTCGCAAATAACCTAAGGTGCTAAAATTAAAATAATAAGTAATCTTTTTTTAGTATTTTAAAATATTATCAATAAATTGTTCTTCATAAATACATAGAAGGTTAGTTAAAAGTGTGGAAACGGCAATTTATTGTTGTTAATATTCATTTTAGGAAATTATGTTCAATGCAAAAGTTTGTTATGTTATGACATTTTTATCTATATTTGAGAATACTTGACCTTTTTTCTTCAATTGTTTTTAAGTTTCGCCTGTCCGCGTAATTTTTTAAAATAAGAACTTGTAAATTTTGCTGTACTATTCGATAGAGAAAATCTTTTCTCTTTCTAATAGTATTTTTGTTTTTTTTTTTATCTTTTTCAATAACGCCGATTCAAGTAGTTAACAAATGTTAGGTATATCGCAGATAGACAAAAGCGAAGCGATAAACAAACTTGAGCGAGGTAACTTTATCAGCGGTTATTGTGTACGTCAAATATTTGATATAAATATTTCATTGTGCAATTTGTTATTAACAATGGCGAGTTTAAGTGAACGTGAATGGATTGAAGTACTGATGATGTCAACAATGTTCTTTTCTCTGACCTTTTCTCTTGCCTTCTCTGAAAAGTATCAGAAATAACAGACATAACTGCATATCCTCATCCAGACGGGAAAATTCTTCTTGGTTTTTAAAGCACCATATGTGGTACTCCCAACACCTTAACGTTAGCATTCTAGGGGGCATACTATCGGTCTCTTCTTCAATAATGTCAATTTAACTTTGGCTCTGCACTTCCAGAAATTGGAAAATTAAATTATACTTGTGCTTGTACTACGCTCTATCTACATGAAATCAACGAACACCAATCTGAACAAGGTTTTTGGTGGCAAAAAGCTGGTCTGGCTTATTATCTTTGGAACATGGATGGTAGAAGGATATTATAAGTCCAGCCAACGACGGTAGTGGTGAAAATGGACAATTACTTCTTTCGTAATTAATTTTTTCTTACCCCAAACTTCTAAATTAATGTACGATTTTTCTACAACAAGACTCGGTTTAGATTTAGGCATATCTAAATGTAATCTCCTCAATTAATAATTCATTCATCAATTTTAAAATTGACGAAAGTGTTATCATCCAAATAATTAGGAAAAGCATAAAATTTCGAATTTTTCTCAATTTTTCCCCCATAAAACATTACAATGTATACAACCATTCCTTATAAAATAAAATAGGAAAACATAATAAGCCTGCAGAAACGAGTACACTTTTCGTGCGCTTCACGCAATTAGCAGAGACTAGACAAACTCGTGTTTTGTTGACTCTCGGGGAAGCTAGTAGGCAACGCGAACCTATTCTCATGAGACGAATAAAGACGAATCTGTCTAGTCTCTGCTAATTTCGTGAAGCGCAACTCGTTTCTGCAAGCTTAGTTCGTAAGTTGTTTGCTCAATACTAGATGTCGTATCGTACGAAATCGTAATTTACCACCTAATTTTACTTGCAGTCGCCAGATTGCAGCATTTGGTGTTACTAATATTTTGAAATTCTGAATTTTCCATTATCTGTTGTGTTTGTAAGCCAGTAGCCTGTTTTACGTTGATGAGTGTCAAATAAGCAAATGCTTGCTGGTTTTTGTCCACAGCATCTGGAGAAGGTTTGTAATAGATTACGGTACTATACGGTACTATAATAATTTGGAAGTTTATACTACAGAAAAACTGCGTAAAAACATATTTTTAAATCATCGTGAAAAAGTAAATCACAATTATCTATTTTTATTTTATTGTTCGATTGATAAATAAAGACAAAACACTAACACTAACTGACTAATATACCATGTGCAAATACATCTACACCTACACTCGACCTTGTATGTACAATATTTGAATGAGTATTTGCCTTGACGTCCCCGAAAAACAACGATAAACTGTAATCCGCAGTCTTAGTGAGTAAGTTCAAAATATAAAACTTTGTGGATACAAGAATTATATTGCCCTTTAGAAATTAATTAGTTGGAATAATCCTTCTTTTTAATGACTCTCTCGCGTTTAGATAAAAACATCACAATGAAAATACTATCTCTACCCTTTATTTCATTTCGAAATTTATAACGTTTGTTAAGTTTAAAAAATTAAAACTAGGCATTGGTTAAAAAATAAACAAATTATTTCTTATCTACATATAAAGGGTGATTGAATTTAAACTTTAAGATTTGTTTGCTGAACAAAACAATAAAAAAAAACGAATTTTATTGATGTCAGTTTGAAGTACATTTTTAGCATTACGTATGAAATGTGAAGTTGGCCAAATGTGGACTCCACCGATATGCTTTTAGCGAAGTTCTCCATAACCCTTTCGCATGTATGTTGCTATGTGTCAGCCATCACACCTTTTAGCTTTGGATTCGTAGCAGGCTTATGACATGAGGGGAAAGAATCCAATGGGGTCAAATTGATCCCGGTGATCGGGGCCCCTTTGAGAGGTAACAGGATCAGGAAATTTCGTTTGGGGTAAAATTAGTTTCACGTATTGCATGACATGTGGCTCTATCTTGTCGGAACCACATGATATTCACGTTCGAATCTTTGATTTAATTCAAAAAAAGTAATTTAACATTCCGCGATACCGTACACTACTGATAGTAATACGGTACCACATTTGACGTCAAAAAAGCAAGGGCTAATAATTCCGCCAGCACAGAGTCTATATCAAGTAGTGCATTTATGTAGCTGCATTGGCCATCCTACTGAAGCATATAAATGATTTTCTCTGGCCCAAATACGACAATTATGTCGATTCACATAAATTAGCATTAGCTTCTCTGTTCTCTAGAATCCAATCCACGTTCAAAATACGTTGTTTCTGGTGGCCTCTTGGGTCAGTTGAATTTGTCGAGGCATTATATGCAGATTTTTTGTTAAAATTCATTGAGTAGCGCTATACGACAGATTCATTTGCCGTGAATATTTAGAGATACACAACTTGATTACATACATATTAAGCCCTGTAAATGAATAATTGAAAAACATTAGATTTTTAGGTACATTCGTCAGTAACGTTTTTGTGTTGTATGGCATCAATTGCATTAGGGGAATGCTATTATTATTATTAGTATTATTATTATTATCTAATCCATGTGTTGGAACCATAAAAGGTAGACTGCATAATTGCTTAACACTAACAATTTTTAGAGCTTACGTATGCACTTGTTTAAGAGATAATTGTGGCACCGTTAATTGCTATGACCACGTAGAAGATCATCCGATAAAATGTAAATGAATACGTTGAGGAAATGACATCATCTGCTCTTTTTATTTTTTGATTCACGCACGGTATTTGTTCCTAATCCTATTTATTGAAGGTAGTACATTTATTCGTCAGTTGTCCCTATTTGGTTAAAATATCAAACAGAAGAGTATGAAATGGAAGATAGTTACAACATGTCATATTTCACTTTAAAAGAGAAAATCCTTAGCGGAATAGAATGAGTAAAAAAAGAAGTAGGTGCAGAAATTCCAGTTTAAAACATGCCCATTTTCAGGAGGTTTATTCTCTTGAATAAAGTAGCAGTAAACGACGTCTTATAACATGTTTTATGGATGGCGCAAAAATGTTTTGCCGTAAAAAATCAACTGATAAGTTCTACTTGGTCATTGTACTCTACATACAAACGCAAATGATAACGCATAGCCACGCATATAAGGTCGTTTAATAAGCGATTTCCGGAAGCGTCAAAGTACGGTTTCCGCCTCCGGATACCGGTCTCTGCACCTACAAGCAAGTCACGAAGGTGGCACCTGTCCGACATATCGGAGCTCCCGCATGCTTACGTAAGCCAATGATCGAATGTCAATACACGTGTTAAGATAGTGAAGACGTACCGAACAAAAGAAAGCGACGTTGATGGAGATGGATGAGAGGTTATATTAGGCGCACTTACCCCAAGAAGCGGTTGCTAAGACACGTCGGAATCGTTTTCGTTTCAGTTTTTTGGATGGAAACAAACACATTCCGCTATAAAACTAAACAAAAAAATCTGTTATCGCTGATAATGATATCATTTTATAAAGTTTGCTTTCGGTTATCAAGACAGCTGCCATGGTATTAAATTTATCTCTAGTTATCAACTCACCTTAATTATTGTAACAAATGCGTTTTCTGAGTTTATGCACATAATGAAGCTCTCAAATGCT
This sequence comes from Oryctes borbonicus, assembly GCA_902654985.2. Lineage (NCBI taxonomy): Eukaryota > Metazoa > Arthropoda > Insecta > Coleoptera > Scarabaeidae > Oryctes > Oryctes borbonicus. Next base: position 5,993,717 of record LR736872.1, read on the forward strand.
CGCATAACCGCGAACTGAAGAAATTCAGAATACAAAATTTCGGTCTTCGATTGAAAACGCCTTGGATTGTTTCGATAAAAGAGAATGGATATAGCATAAGTACCAATTGCATGTTTTTCTGCTTTAGGCGATTACAGATAACGATGCGGTACGAATGTAAGTCTTGAGCTACCCTTGTCCTTCTTCATAATTCTTAGATACTCTGTACCACTTAGACCAACACGCGTCGCGCTCTATCAAATCTTCGTATAAACGAATCGAAATAGAATAGCTCAACTTCTTAACAAGGACAAGAAATATTTCTACAATACTTTCTAGTCATCCATAGATCGAAGTCCTGGGAAATCTCTCTTGTTAGCTTATATAAATTTGCGATTTCTGGAAGCGCATTGTTTAAGGTATAAATTTTAATTGGTGAGATAGTATAATTCCTTTTCGTTGTTTTGTTTTCTTTTGTCTAGACTAGATAGTGTTGCTTATCGTACTTTGATATTATTCTATAACGCAGTTAATATGCACAATACAGAAAAGGAACTTGATTCAAGTCTGGAATTAAGTTCCTTTTCTGATGATACCATTACGTCGACCGAAGGATTAAAGTTTCAAATAAGGGACAACACTATATTTTGGATTTTCGAACAAGCTCACAAACTTGAAGCAAAACCAAGTACCAGTAACTGCAATTTAACGAAACCTATTATTACTTCAAATTAGTGTCTCGAAGATTCCACTGACATGTTCCACGAAAATTAAAAATAGGATTTTTTGAACAGTAGTAATAATGGTAAATTTACTTTAGAAACTATATAGCTGAGCCAAACTTTGGTATTTTAAATGATACTCTGTGTATGTTTTGATATTTTTGATTCATTATCTGTACATATAAGACTTATGGGCGTTAAAGAAAATTTTGCTGTAAATTCCGCATTCTAGTCGGACAAAATCCTACGAATCATCAACCCGTTTGGAGTACTAACGTTTGCGGAGAGGATACCCTTTCCCTACCTTCTTCCCTACCTGAGGATATCCTTTCTTTAACTAGAGTTAATTTAACGTTCGAGGATTTTCCACTAGCCCTGCGACAAACATTGATCTTTTAGATGGATGAAGAGCTAACTTTTTATGCTTTCATTGATATATAGTACTTGAACGCACCATTTAGCTAGCCTTCATCAAAACTTCGAAGATCTAAAGAAACAAAATCAGACTGGCTTGGAAGTAGTTAACACATGATATGATACACAACGCAACAAAAAACTGCGAAAAATAATGGAGACATGTGTTACATAAAATGGTGAACGTTTTGAAAAACTTATTTACCTTCTTCTATTTATCGTACTCCTATCCATTAAAAAATCCAACTTTTTAAATGTTATTGCTTTTTTGTATTTGTTAACATTGTTTAGCTTTTCGATTCTAATTAATAAAAAACTTTTCATGGCTACAGATATTTCACTTTTTTAATAGCTGTTTTGAACTTTTAGATATTTTTATGGAATTTGCGGCTAAATTTCCTTCTGAATCAAAAAATGTCAAAGAACATATAGTTAGAGTTCAGATATTCTCAAAGGCGATGTGGTAGCGGTCGTAGTTGTCTACACAGCTGGTTACGGCTGTGTGGAGACAATTGTCCATCCGCCTTTGAGAATGCCTACCACAGATGTCAAGTCTGAAAATAACGTATCGACCGCGACCTAGAAAGCAGAGACAATTTAATGGACACCGCCCGTGAAAGCCTACGTAACTACCTTATACATAGAGTGTTATTGGAAAAAAAACCAACGCGAGTTCGTTTCTGCTTTAACCGCAAATGGACCAAAAAATTGAAAACACCGCCAAATAGTATGCATAATTTAGAGATAAAGATACAAAGTTATTTGGCCTTCCATCTTATTGCAAGGCTCTGTATTTTCACTGGTAACTTGAATAAGTATTGATTTAATTTAAACATTCGCTAATGCATTATCTAGCTGGATGCGCTTGTGTTGTTGATAGTAACAAACCAGTAGGTGGTTATTATAATTGCGACCGGAAGAGTTAATAAAATCATTTATGTTTATACATGCGAAACATACATCAAATATGCATGCACCACAAGAAATCAAAATTGATTTGTTGCCAGACATTTTTTATTATATGCGTTACACGTTAATGGGATTTTATGAAGTATAGCGTTTTCTTATTATTTTGGATTTGCAATCTTTCCTTATACTTGGAGCCCTTCTCAGGTCATCTGGTGGAATATCTTTTCAGGTAATACATCTTCACTTCATTATTTTTTGGTAACCTCTAATGCTATCTCTATAAGATCAATATTTCAATTTCACGGCAATAAGTTGTAAAATCAATTTTATATATTGAAAAACAAGAAATTCCGATTGGGCGCTCTTTTTGTTTGCCAATAATATTTGAGTTAGGAAGTTAAATAGTGTCAAACCATATAAGTTAACAAGGTTGCATACCTAAGTTTGTACTAAAGCGATTGTAAAATATCAGGGAAAACTACTTTCTTCAAACAAATTCGTAACATTAGCAATGTCTGCTGTAATTAGATTAGTAATAAATCAATCATATAAACTTAGTAAAGTATCGGTCTTTTACAAGTATAATTGTAATCAGTTAAATAAATAAGATTGTATAAATAGGAAGCAGATAGATTTCTAAAGAAATCTCCACAAAAGTTCCCAAATTTAAAGTTCTCCATCTTGAAGACAAAGTAGTTCCAGGTATTTTAAGATATTTTAAGACATGACTAAAAAAAAAGATATCATCAAATATAGCGATCGATATATCAGTTACTACGTATAAATAAACCTGATAAGTAGCTTGATATAATTACCTTGTACTTATCACAATAGCCTGTACTATAATTTCCCGGTGTTTATAATATATCGTGATAGATAACTTATCGATACTTCCTCTCTCGGAAGACCTTTAATCAAGGATGTTTCAACGAGATCTATAAATAACTCAATTTAAAATTCGTTTTTATACCGGGTGCACTTAAACGACTGTTTTTTGTCCGTAACTTATATAGTCTTGATTTGATTTAATTTTCCGCTCTAATTCGTGACAGGCAACTTTATCTCTGTCGGTTATCGTTGCGGTTTCACTTTCATTTCGCTAAAAAGAGAAAAAGGAGAAATACCACCGTTATATCATTAGGTTTCAAAATTTATATCGAATTACGCAACAGTTACTTATAACCTTAAAGAAAATATCAATTTTGTAAAAGGAAGTGTATACAAAATCGTAGTACGAAACGACAGAGCAAATAATATTTATTGCTATATATTAACCAAACTTTACGATTCAGTGAAGGTTCTTTACATTGGTGTGTTTCAGGTTACATCCAGTAATAAAAATATCTATAAATATGTTAAAAAGTTCCTTTGAAAGGAAGACCCGAGAAATTATTTTTAATTTAGGCTAATGCTTTATAAATTTTTAGAACGATAGCGAATGTAATAGCCAATCGTAGCATAGAAAACTGAATCGGTATTTTTTAAGGCTGCTTTACATGACCCATAATTCTGCCCATAATCTATACATCGGGTAAATCAGCAATATTATTTAAATCAACTCCGGGTGAAGTTATATGGAGAAATGCAAAGTACATGATGCACCATGCATGATTAACGCGGGGAAAAAATAGAGAAATTGTCAACATTTTTATGCTTCTCGGAAATTATTTGGATAAAATTGAGGATCGTGAAATTCGGGAGTGTCTCTAAAACACTCTTTTGGGAATTTAGAATTGATAAATGAAATTTTAAATGAGATATAGAAATTTAAACGACAAGTAACCTTATCTATCGAAATTCTGCTTCATAAGGGCTATGCTTATGTGTTTTTATATGAAATTCAGCTACTTCTGAATACTTGCTTTTGAATTCTTAAAATAAACACGTTATAACTGCAGATTTATCTAGATCCAAGTTACCTGGATGACAGATGATTCAAAAATTAGCGTCATTTAAAGCCAGCGTTGGCGATTGTTTTAATTCCGTAGCCATTTTTGATGACTAATACCGTTTACCATGTATTGATGTTGAAATATATGCCGAATCTATTTATTTTTGATATAGTATGACGCTTTTATTTGAAAATTTAAATTTACCACAACCGCACCCAGTAGGGGTGTACTATGTGGATTATAGTATAAAGCATACACTATTCTATTCATTCATTTTATTTTGCAATCCACGAATATTCCAATGTAGGTTGGTTAAACACTCATTTTAAAGTTGATCCAATTCAAAGGATTCAACCAATTGGAATACTGAGTATATTTAACAAAGTTGGTTGAGGCGACTAATTTTTGATTGTATCAGTCAATTCTTTCTCTTATTGCAGGATGTTTGTAGATTATTTATTTTTAGGTTTGTCCTGTTTATTTTATGTTTACAAGTTTTGTGACGTATTCTATGGGTAAGCATTTATGGATAAATGCTATTATTATTATTTAATTTAATACGATAAAAAAATAATGGTATATTAAGCTGTTTACAATTTAGACAATTATTTTTTTAAATTTTTTGTATGCAGGTTACTTAGTTTTCTTGTAGAATCCAAATTTGCAATAAAAACTGGGAATTCTTATTTGAAATTTAAAAATTGCCCGTATGAGGGTGAGGGTCGAGGGTCGAGGCTCGAGGTTGGTATCACTGGAGAGCCCTTGAAGATGAAGATGAAACAAATTGCATCCACAATGTTTTTCGATCGGATGTGTAGCTTTCGAGATATTGCGTTGTTCCAAGATAAAAAGAGAACTCCTGTATATTTCTAAAAACACGAAAATTATATTTAAACAATCCAAAGCAAACTATGATTTACATTCAAAAATATAACTTCACGTATAATTCGTGTACGCCAATGAACTCTAATCAAAAAGGTGTCTCAATGTTCAAATTACTTTCCTGTCTGTTAATTTTCTTTACAAAATCTCAAAAATACCTTAAGAGCTGCGAAAAATTCACGTTTGTCTCCTCTATAAACTCTCAATAACAAGTGTCGCAGTATTTTAGCTGATGTTAGCAACTTTTCAAATTCATACTTTTACATATCATTGTAATTTATTTGACTTTTTTAAATTGCTATACTTTCACATTTATAGCTTTTTATTTTTAATTATAACAGTTATTATTTGAGACATATTGACGGTACATTAACCGAAATTATTATTATTATCATTGGTAATAATAATAATTTTACAATAATGGTACAAAATTCAAAGAATTTTTTTCAAAAAAAATTATATTTCCTTCCTATATCATCTTCCATCTAGATTGACTGCCGTTTCTTTCTAATAGAGAACATCTGAGTATGGTAAATCTTACGAATATAAATTAGTGTAAGTTATTACCATCTCTGAGGTGCATTCTACTGTTTATGAATATTTTATATAATTTCACAAATTTTCAGTTTTTTAAGAAATCGCGAATAAAAAGTTACGATGTGAATCAAATTCTTTAGTGCACAATGCATTAAGTCGTAAAGATAAATTAATTAGCCCCGCTTACATTTTAATTGTAAAGTTACTGCTTCACATTTATGTCCATAAGAGCAGTAGAAACTTTTGAATCTCAGTCGGAGAATAAAACAATGGAAAAGGTCGTTTTGATATTGCCACATAGATATATTCCTGAAAACATTTGGGATTGCTTGTTCTACTTTCATCTGCAGTTGTAATTTTTCCAACGTTTACAAAATATCAAAAGCAGAAATAAAACAGATACAGTTTTTTTCACTAATGGAGTATGTATGTTGTGCCCATATGCGTACTTAAAATTTAGCTACAGAAAAGCTTTCGTCTCATGTTTGTTGTTTTACTATTTGTATTATTTATATTTTCAAGCGCCAGAGCACATACTTTCGTTTTTTTTCCTGTAAGACGTACATGTTTAATAGTCCATATGTTACTAAAGCCGGATATATCTTTTATCTCTTACGTCTTCGAGCAGCAGTAGCTGCTACTCGGTCTGCGGCTGAGTGTCGTCTTAAATACAAAACCGCGCAGCAAAAAGTCGTGGGAAGAGACAGTGATTCTATTTAATGTAGCTGTGAAAATTTTTAGTTAAAGGAAATTTACTTAAACTGCGTTTAGTTTCGTGTAACTACCGCAAGGAGCTATACACATGTTGTTTGATCAATCACTGAATTTCAGTACAACAAAAAGGATTGCGCAATATTTGATTAGTATCCCTTGAAATGTGGTCCCTAAAGGTGTTGATTTTCCAATTTTATCCTAGTCAAACAATACACAAATCGTAACGTAGAAAATCCATTGTCCGTAAAATATTGACAGAGAACCAACTGTTTCGATGGAGAGGATCAATTTTGTTTGTTGATTTAAGGACGCAGATGCTATTTGTCAGTAAAGGGGATTTTTCTTATACAAATGCGGGTGTAGCGGTTATCAAATAGAGATATTTTAAATCTAAATGCAATCGATGTGCAGTTTATGTAAATGTAGAACATTAATATCATTATCGGGGGGAAACGTGTTAAATTCAGGATGCACGTTGTACGTTGAATATGAGAATTATGTTTTGCGTGTTGTACCGGTAATCCATTCTTCCACTCGACTTCTTTAGAGCAAAAAAGATCGCGCCCGAAGAAAAGGTCAAGGCGTGATAAATACTCGCTCTACAACAAAAGACGAAAAAATCGTCCGTGATGCAGTGCATACTGCAAGAAGTACTTGCGAGGAGCAAAGTAATTGGCCGGACTCTCACCGATTGTATCGCTTTAATCCTGTTTGCTTTCCAACGTCTCGAACATTCACGACCGACCCGGTAACCTTTTCCTAAGTGCTACAACCTCACGCCAATCCACGGAGCGCACAATTGCTAGGATATTTTTTCTTCTATTTTTCATTTTTTCTTGTAGGATCATCCTGACGTTTACACCGTTCCGCCATTGTACTTTGAGCCTCTGGACGATGTTTGCTACTGTTGATCCTGATGTTCTTGTCGCTTTTATATGTGCATTCTTCTTTTACGCTTACCTCCTCCCTTTTTACCAAAGTTTTTTTCTTTGTACGAGATGGTGAACTGGACGGGAAAGAAAATGGAGAAGCTTTTATTTATTTGAAGGTATATAGTTCCATTTTGTAGTCGAAAATATAAAGGAAAATGCATATCTGCAGTACATAATGTGTGAGAGTATGCATGCACATGAATATACATAGGTACCTATACATAACGGATGGACGTAAATACCTACACATGTATATGTATGTATGAATTTAATTGTGATTATTTGTATATAACATCTGCTTAGTTAGGGTATTACAATAGCTCTCTGGCGTGGCTCACGTAATCAAAAGTACTATAAATTGACGAGTGAAAAGGATAAAGAAATTAAAAATATAAAAATTATTATTCAAACATAGAATTGACGGAATTTAATTAGTTCTTTTCTTTAATTACATTTTCTTTGCTGTTTGCCTCAATAAAGCGTTTCACTATTTTGTTAGATATAATTTCTTAGAAGAATAATGTTATTATTAATAAATTGATGCTATCTTCATTTAATAAATTATTAACTTTTAAAGACTAGATCTTCAACCCACTGCTGTTGTAATTTTTGGCGTTGCTTGAAATAAATATTTTATCATCTATCTATTTAGTAGACAGTTTGCGGCCACTATTTAAAAAAGTATAGACATGTAGAAAAGATAAGATAGTAAACAACACCATGCAGTTTTCAAATTCAAAATCGGAAAGACAAGAAAATGGAAGAAACATTAAGTTATAAGCTTACAATTTGGCAACAAATTTTCTTCTGGATTCCATTCCAGATCATCAAGACAAGTTGAGATATAACAAAGGGACGGAGCCCTGCTCTGAACACCTTTTCAAGAAAATTCTGGTTTTCGTCTTTTTGCGTACTGTGAAGTAAAACCGCAGGAACAAGCGAATTTGACAACAATTTATTCGATACATTAGTGAAGTTTTGTATTGTTAATATTTGGTATGTTTGGTTTGCATCGGATTTTGTGAGAACTAAGATGTTGTGTATACAGTGAGAACAAGACTTGCACATTTTTGTACTTTGCAGCTAATGAAAGAAAGAGGAATAGGACTTACTTAGGCAAACCTGTTGTATGCATTTGGGAGTTAGAAGGGTTTGAAGAGTACTGGCAGTTTTGATAATTTACAGAAGAAAAGATAGAAAACCACCAATATTCTCAAAATGCACATACGTAACATGAAACGTTTTAATATAAAATGAATTTGAGTTATAATTTTTTTAACATGTGAACCAGAATGACGGCTAAAATTTCTTATACACAACTCACTAAACTATTTGTTTCGAGGATTTACGTAAGTTTTTCCAACATTTGGAAAGGTTGTATCACTTACCAGTGATGGTGAATGAAACCCATCACATTGATTTTCTAGTTGTATTTCGTTGAAATAAAAACAGATTAAGTTTGTTTATTGTTTACGTCTTTTACAACGAAGGTTAAACATATATTCAAGATAAACATAAATATTTTTTCCTTTCTTCCTGTGCTATGGTAACCTGTGGCGATTCCATTAGTATACAGTTGTAACTATCTTGTTACAACTTACGTCTTCATCAGAAATGAACCTCACCTTCAATAAAATTTCCAAGCTTAGGCACTTTCTTTCTAAAATGTTTTTCATATGAAATTTGTCATCGCCAAATGATGAAGAGTTTAATAAATGAGGAACGGCTTCCAAATCATATACTTGCTTGTTCACTGCTTCTCTAATTATGTTTGTACACATTGCTGTATGGTGCCATATTGTTCTAAATCTGACTCTTGCCCCTTTAGTAAGAGGGGAAAATTATTCACCTAACTGCAACTCAGGTCACCTATAAAACATATTATAGCTCTAAGATTTCTAATTGAACGTGCAGTTAATGCTCTGCCTTATATCCAAGTGTTCTAGCTCTTATGTTGTTATGTTTTTTGTTACTTTTCTTGTGTTACTTGCAGTTTTTCTCCACTTTCAAAATTCCAACTGCTAGGCGAAACAAAATGATATACTATCAGAATCTACACAGGAAAAAAATGCTACAATAAGTTCTACAATTGTAACAAATGCACATATGGTAATAGAATCAGTGACGTCAAATATTAGACACTTGCACCTGTATAGTGGAGTGTGTCGTTATATCTTCGAACATTCTGTAAATTTGGAGTAGCACGGGAGAATTGCGAACCCGACGAAAATGAAAATCTTGTGAATTTTCGCCACTTCTGAAGTATATTTTACTACAATAAAATTGACCAGCTTTCTACAATGACGTAAATTTTCAATACGAAATGGCTCTTGCAATTATTATCCTCCCAGGATTTCTTTCTATGTTTAAAAATACAACTGCACAGGGTATTTTGTTCAAGCAATATTCGAGCGCAAAACACGTACCAATTATACCATGTCTAAGCACCAGCAAAATATATAATTGTGATTTTCCAGTTTATGTGTGGGTACTTGCTTGTTGAAGATGGGAGTTAAGAATTACCTGTCGTTGTGCTTACTGTCTTATTTTATCGCCAATAAGTACGTATTATTACTATTATATTTTCACAACTGTAAGAAGACTTTGGACGTAAAATAGTGTTTCCTGATGCCTGAAAGTAGACAGATGGGGGTCTTTATTGATCTTTATTGAGTATTTTGGGTACCGTAATATGAAAGGCAAATTAATTACCTATCTCTCTAATTCAGAGATTTTGAATATGGATAATAAAAAAGTAAAGGAACTGTAAATAAACCAGAAAAATAGAATGAAATGTACTAGGAGCTTTTTGCATTTCATCCTAGTAATTAATTTGCAACCTATATTACTTTAATTTCAATGCAAATGTTACGATGCTGTTTCACACATCAAGGGACCTAATTACATTATTACTTATGACTTATTTAATATTTAATTGAGCCGTCAAATAAGATAACACTATTAGATAAACAAATCTTGTAGCCTATTTTTTTATGACTAATCTATATTATATATTAAAGCCAATAAAAAAAACTTTATCGTTGTAAGTTTAGACTTAGGAAAGGATATAAATATAAGATGAATTATATAGTTAGTTATAAATGATACCCTTGTCAGATAAGAAGGACAGAATATAACATAATCGTGGTAGAATTAAGAAATAAAATAATTTACGTTTATTGCTAATGTTAGAACAAGTCGTTTGTTAGAAGGAAGAATTTTTTTTACGCTTCTTCTTTCTTTTCTTTATATAACGCTTCGTCTATCATTTTCTAATCTTTTGATATTGTTTACAAAGAGGTTTTTGAGAAACAATTAATTACCTAACTTTTTTTTCCGTTTTTTCCATTTACGTTACTGTCATTTTTTGCTTATCGAGAAGGTAGAAAAAAGTAAACAAATAAGTTACGCAACTAATAGTTTCTCGAAAACCTAGGCAATTGCTTGAAAAAGTTGACAAAACGATATGCGAAACGTTGCAATAAAGAAGAGAAAGAGGTAGTGTAACAAACTTTTTTCCTCTTTCTAATAAATGATCTAAAGCCCAAATGAAAAAAAAACAACATTCACTACTAAATTATTATAGGAAGGTCAAGAAAAAGAATAAAATGTAACGTTAAGTGCAAATCAGTTAGAATGTCAACGAATAGTTGCTCTAATTTTTTATAGAGTGTGAGAATTAGGGGTGCGTTTTTCCTATTCAACTGAAAACTGCAATGCGCTTGGTTTACTTCTTCGCAGGAGTGTTACGGGTAAATAAAAAGCAATTATACAGACAGCGAAAATTATATCAACTAAATGTAGTGTGACCGACAGGTGTAAAGTATTGTCGTTTCAGTTTCAATAGCTTTGAGTTTCCTTTTTTGTTTATAGGAAATTAAGCATGAATAGTCATGAGAGTTTATGACAGCTTTATTACAGCGGTATACTTGTAGCTTTAGAAAAGGATACGCTCTTATATTTACGGCTTGTAATTGTCGTAATTTTATAATGCGAGTATTTATTATGCAATATATTGTTAACGTTTTCATACGTTCATATGAGACATTCATCGTTATTAAAGTAGTTTTAATGATCGACGCACGCGTTAACATGAACCTGTTGATATTGCAACAATCGATTGTGTGTATATTAAAAGTTGAGATGATGCATAAACACTTTTTGATCGCAAAGTTAAAATACTTTGTTGTAGCGATTTATGTTTGTAGCAAGCATTCGTTTTTTGCATTCCTACAAATTACTATTAACTTCGCGTTTTTCATTTTCCTGTTTTATGATTGCAAGTGTAATTTTGCAATGCAATTTTTTTCTTCTATATTCACAATAATATCACAGAATAGTAAAACAACTAGAAGCGAAGCTTTTTGGCGCATCCCTGCTTGTGTACATGTTCTCAGGATGCAATTGTCGTCAGTAGCGATTTGCTTGTGGTGTTAATTACATGAGACAGATTGAATTTTTTTAGGAGACATTGTTTTTGTTATCACTTTATTGGAAAATCTTCCTTCGTTTTATGAGACTTTAAGCATTTTCTTCGTTTTTGTTTATTTTAAAAGAAAGTTTTTTTTTTGCTTTTTTGTGTTCTATTTAAAATAATAAAGTTGACAGCTATTTCCGGTATAACCGGAAGTGTCAGCTTATTAAAAATATTTTAGTCCAGTAGTACAGTCGACTTTAGTGTGCTGGCAAGTTTTCAGAATTTTCCAATATATAGTCACATATCGATCAGTGCAGTTGCCGGGAAGGCACTCTGTATATAAAAATAAGTCAGCAGTACGGGAAAGACTAAAATAAATCACAATAATGTTTGACAATAGCAACGAAGCATTTGTACTTTTTTTACTTTGCCAATACTTTTCAACTATCCTTAGAAAGATTCTTTTCTGACGATTATTCGGAAGATTGGAGCACTGTTGTGATGCATGCTAAAATAGCGTATTTTATTTAATTTACGTTTGTTAAAGTCTTGCTAAAATTGGAAAATTTTCGGGTTCACACGATGTTAAAAACCTGTATATAGGAGGAGAAAACTAGGTAATAATGAAAGTGACAGTATCAATCCATAGATATGAATCAGCCTTAGCAATCATATAACAATTGAAGGTTAAATTGAAGAATGAAGTTATTTATTAACTATCACATTCTTTTACAATACTGTAAACGATGGAAAAAGAAACGCGTTCGTTTTCGCTTTTATCGTCTTTAATTTGAATCTAGAGCGACTATTTTATTATTTTATCAACCGAGATCAAGCAACATCAAGTAATGTACGAATGCGTTGTGTATTTCAATTTAGTCTTCATTATCCCAGTCTGTTTGATAAGCGGAAACAAATACTATTGTAGTGACATGTTCAGTCGTCGTGAATTACACAATTCAATTGTTACCTGGAGTTTAATTTGTCAATTATAGTCATAGCATTGTGTGAGTATAAAGGTTTTGTTTAAGATTTAAAACAATTCAAGCAAAATTTCAATTTGTTTCAAGTTTAATGTGTACAATAGAGACACGAAAACAAATTTCACGTGCCGACACGGCGTAAATTTAGCCAACATGTACGTCGTTACGTTCGAGCTTTTTTACGTGTTTGCCAATTTATGTTAGTACAGGCATCGTATGTATCGTAAAAGCACACACAAAAAAATGATCTAAATGTGCAGCGATGTAAGCACGAAACAAAATAGACAATTACGTAATGAACAGTTCGTTAGTTTAATTTTAAAATCGATTCTGTCCATATGCTATTGTATAAACGTCGGTTAAATTGTTGCTGGTTTTTCTCAAATTTAATTATAGGTACGGAAATTTATGATAAAAACGATTGGATAATTAATTATAAAAACGGATTAGGTGGAGTCAATGTACAATGCTAAGGTCCATTTGGAGCGTTTAAAGGAATTATGTAAACGAAGCGTTCATTTTAGCAACTGCAGAAAAAATGTGTAAATTTGGAAGCGAAAACAGTGAATTAATTCGCCATTCACAATAGAGTACAGGAGTGTTTTTTACAAGTTACTTAGTCTGAAAAATTCCTTAACACAGACAAAATAGCAGAGTCTCGTTTGCACTACACCGATTGTAATGAGACTCTGAGATATAAGTTGAACTTTTCAGGAATAACATTTAAAAAAATGTAATATAACAAGAGTGTGGGATGGATCTCACTTAACTTTATTTTGCGAAAAGGTGCCAAATCGTTTGCAGTATTTCATTGAATTTAAAAATTACATTCCTTTTCGACAAATCTTTATTTACTTAAAAATGTATTTGATCTCTTTGAGTCGCATTTTACTGAAACTTTTTTTAAATTATCGAAAAATTTTGAAATGTCTTGTTATCCAAACTTGCTTATCTCTTCTGATTTTGTTTTCCAATTCTAATCCAAAGTTTACAGTATCAATTAAATCAAACAACATTATTATTCATATCCACCAAAAATGCCTTTCGCTTCTTGAAGATGTTATGTCGAAATTTTCAGGTACCGTATATACATGCTTACTATATTAACTCAGTAAATGCATGTTCACCAGCACTAGCTGCTATAATTCATTATCCGTATTTGCACATTTAAAAATGTAATTCATTGAACTAGAATAACGTTTTCCTAAGGAAAGAAAAATCCTTGGAACATCAACCCGTGAAACTGATGAGCTGAACGACGGACCGAACCGGGCTGAGACGAGCTAGCAAAAGTAGCGGCTCGGGTGGGCCATGCTAAGAAACGAGTCAGGTCGGGCGGACATAATTCTCTAAATGCGCACCTCTACATTATATTCCAACATGTTGATAAAAAAGAACTGTAGAAAATATAACCTCTAAATGTACGAAAATCGACGTCACAGTCAATGCTATGGAATAGAAATATTTATATCGCTGACATTTGGAGAGACAAATACACTGAGGTGTTAAAGTATTCCGCAACATAACTGTTAAAGATAAAAGCCAGCGCTTTAAAAAAAATAGATACATTTCTATTTTTGGGAGCTAACTTTTGGCATTGTCACCAGTTGAATTACATTTCCATATTTTTGCTGTTATGCAAAGGTTCGGAAACAGTGCTAAATTGTCTCCTATGACGTTGATCCTAAAGTGGATGAAGATGATAAGGTGATCGTACTAGGTAGCGTGATCATAATAATTGTCACACTCAGATCAACCTAGAATCTGCTTTAACAGATGCTCAAAAGATTTAAATTAATGGACCATTTGTTACGTAACCACAACAAATAAAGTGATAATTTTTGTCAAATGATATTAAAAGTGACCCAGTAATTTTGCATAGCTTGGGACGAAGAGGTTTTAAAAGCAACAACATAAAAAGCTTGAAAAAGAGACATATTGTATAACAAAAACCAATAAATTTCGAAGAAAATTGGATAATACAAAGGGATTACAGCGATTAATAAAATAAAAAATAAGGTAAAATAATACGGAGAAAAAAGAGTGAAAGTATGAATGAGGTAAGGTGCAAAAACAATAAATAAGAGTAATTTGACAGTTTGGCAATTGTTATCCTTATGTTGCCTACCAAAGAGCTTATTGGATCAACCTGTATCGATCTTAGGGCCACAAAGCGTAACGTTTATTTCGATTACGATGCTGTGTTCATATTTGACAGGTTATTAGTAGTTTCTTTTATTAAGAATATGTGTTCTTTTAATAATACCATCAACATGAATGTGACTACGTTTACTAAATTGTCAATTTGCAATACATCCTTACTACAAATTCCTTCCCCGGTATAGTTCACACCATCATCTTATAAAACATCAACAATAAAACAATACTAAAATCATTTTTGAAACGGATATATATGATTTGAATGGATGCAAGCACGAGCTAAATCGTATTCTAGGATACTACGACGTCATAATAGCAATCATGTATATTCGAGCACACCCGCATGTGTTTGATAGTTATTTACGTATATTTTTTACTCATGCTCTATATTAATAATCATTTTAAGTGTATTTCTTTTTTTCGTATGTATCGTACCCTATTTATTGTCTCTATTATTGAATATACAGCAGTCCAGATGCTAGTTAGCGGAACATAAACAAATTCAAAATAACATATATCACACTTAACTTCAATCTCATGTTATCTAACGTGTTAATGCCCAATTCAATGCAATGTAAATATTGAACTAGCTCTAAAGATTACGGTATAAAATTAATGATAATTTTATTCATATTTATTTGCTAGATAAGATACCTTCAATCCATACAACACTATGCGCTACACAACAGTGGTATGCATTCAATAATTTTCTATTTCAATTGAATGCCATTATTGGTTAATAAATATTTTGTTTTGATAATTAAGTTCTACGCAATAAATTAATAAAAGTCACTAGTGTTTCTCGTCATATTTATGTGTTTATTAACATTTTATGATTATACTGTCGTACAGGAAGGATTTCTAAAAGTATGGGAAAATATCACTGCAGCTGAAATAAAGAATGTTTCCATTCATTTTTCCGTTAATTGTAAAACAACAACCACTTCCGTAAAGTTTGTGGAATTATGACTTTCAAAGAAACTGCACCATCCCAAAATGGGCATATCAGTAGTTTACTTTATGACTCGTTTCTGCGATTCATTTTCTTCGGACAATTTAAAACCTATACTAAATCTAGTTTACTTCAAAAATTATATCAATATTTAACGTATGCTCAATTTTGGTTAGTTTGTTAATTTTAGGTATGGCAATTTCAATGAATTTGAATCACAAAAATGTCAGAGCACGTATTTTCAAGATTCTCAGCGATACCAAACAGAATATTTGGAATAAAGCAGCTTATAAGAAGTAAGAAAAGATAAAATTGAAAGATATGCATTTAAATAAATCAATATCATGCAAAGTTGACAAAAAAACTAATCGGTAACGAATTTGCCTGTACGTCTAGCAGAATTATTCGCATGAAGAGTACTGCTTCCCCAGTTATGGTTTTTGTAAAATTTTCCATATGAAGAAATGACATTTTCTTTAGTACTAACGCAAGAAAGATTAATATTCTAAAATATACATGTTATTGGCTGGTAGGGATTGCCTTACAATTACATACATATTTAGTTATATATCACGTCCTTTACGAAACTTACCAGACTTCCTTTTCTCTGGTAAAACCAAAGATTTGGTCCTTTTAACTCGTAACGATCTCCTTCTTAAAGACCTTAGAAATGATTCAGGCATTCTTTGCCTAAACGAAGGAGTCTCTTGGGTTTTCTTCTCCGGAATTAGCCAATTCTTCACGGCGGAAATAGTCAATCCATGTTTGGACTTTTTGGGCGTTTGCTGAGGATCACCCTTTAGATCCACCATCGTTATTTTCTCGTGATTTGCTTGATTCGAATTGTGAGATTAAAGATGATGCGACACTAATTTAAACCGGAACGATAATATCCATGACATCCTTTAGGACACTTGAAACCACAGTCATCGGGAAAAAAAGAAGTTACGAATCTGAGAGTTATTTACCGGTGCTTTTGCAATCGCGAATGTTTCGATCGCATCTCACGTGTTTTTGACAGATAGCGCGGGACGTACTCTTGATCTGTGCGCGTAACTACGGGTAATAGTGAGTTGCGCTCCTAGTAGGTCGGATTAGGGGGCCCAGACCCCCACCCTGAGGGACCGCGTGCGAAGCAAGCGCGCAAGCGGAGGTCTTTTCTCTCTCCGTGTATATATAGTGCATATATTTTAGTGCGAAATGCATTGCGATACGACAGCGGAAAACGAAGAAGGAAGAAGAAAAAGGACGAAATTGAAAGAGATCTTTTTAGGTACTCTACCCATGCGACCGGGTTTCCTTCCTTTTTGGCGTGCAGTAAATGGGAAGCCGAAAGGCAGGCAAGGATTTACGAGTACGACCGACCGGAGGAGAATACTTTCCATAATGAGGCCAACCATGCGATTAGAAACGATAAGCGTTTCATGTACTATTAAGCGTATTATTGTATAGAAGTAAATTACTATGATTCAATGTTACTGATAATAAAGCTTGAATTTCAGAAATGTAATGGTGATTTCTAGGAAATGAGGAATAATTTATTGAAGACGTGTTATCCATTTGATGGTTGAGTCGTTTTAAGATATACAAACTACGTATAATCTGCACTTTTTTTAATTTGTTTTACCTATACACAATAAGCAAATAATGATGGAAAACTAGTGTAATGTTGCTGACACTTTTAATGAATATTTCATTGTGTCTGTTTGTGAGGTAATTTCAACGATTCCTAACAACAACCATCAAACTCACAATAGCGGCATTAACATGTCGAAAAGTATGTGCGCCATGCCTTTCAGTGAATTTGAAGTTATAGAAGCCTCTTTAACAAAATGAGAAACAAGCTATCCACGGGCACAGATAAGGTACGATACAAGTTGATTAAGGAGGTTTCCGAAACATTACTCAAACCTATGACATTTTTAATCAACTTATCATTTGATGGAGGTGTGAAAGTATCGCGTGTTATACTATTATACAAAAAATCAGATATCGCTAATTATTGCCCTTTGTCATTTGGACTGGAAGTTTTTCCAAACGCCATGTCAGACTACTTATACATATGAGTAAAGACAATTTTGTAGCAAGCTAACCACATGGTTACCGATCATAATATGTTAATAATAAAACTAAATTGGTTCGAGTTGTATTTGTGTGGTAGAGTGCAACTCGTCGAGATTAGACATGACGATAATAAATCTGTGAAGGTTTTATGTCCCGCAGTTTTTCGCTTTTCGATACGACATAGTATCCTTTTTTATTAGATTATGACATATGTACGACGACAAACATAAAACATAAAAAAAAGTAAATCTACTTCTGCAAAATGGTTGCAATGTTTTGTATAATAAATTACTTTTAAATAAATGACAAAACCAAATGATCTTTCACACAATGTAGAACAATAAAACGGAATACAATTATAGGTGCGCAAAATAAAAGGATAGAAAATATTACTTAATTAAAATTTTTAGGTATATAGACGAAATGCTTTCTTGGAACGCTCACTATGGAAAGCTAATTGGCAAGTTGAACACAATTTGCTATTAAATACGTTCGATTATTAACTTTAATTCTTTGCTATCGTTTTACTACGTCAATATTAACAGCAAACTAACTTATGGCATAACTGCTTGGGGATTATCATCTGCCAGTATAAAAACGCGTTTCTGGTACAAAAGGATATCGTACGATGTATCGCTGGAATCAATATTAGAGTCATGTAGATCATAATGTAAAATGTGGAATATTCTACCCGTACCGGCAATACACTTTCACGAGCTCTTAAGTTACGTGTACAGAAACAAATGAAATTTTCCGTGTCTCAGTCATTTTCATTCGTATAATATCAAATTGAAACAAAACATTTTACAATTTACATAAATGTAAATATAAATTTATTTAAACAAGAAGTTGTCCTATGGCGCTCTAGGTTTTAACCTGTTTAACCTTGCCTCAGCGGTTTTAGATTGTTTTTGGCGTTAACTCATTTAAGCGTACCTAATATAAAAACATTCCTCTTACAGATATGAATAAGCTAGAATCGCAACTCACTTCTGTAACCATGGGTACAGCACGGTGTAACGTTCACTAATTGGCCCGTTTTGGTTACTCGTCGCTCTTATCGAGCTTCATGGAAGGAACTATCTTCCACCCACACACTAGGTGGACATGCTGTATATGTATGCAAAGAATAAAATTACTAATGTTTAACCTTGCCTCAGCGGTTTTAGATTGTTTTTGGCGTCAACTCATTTAAGCGTACCTAATATAAAAACATTCCTCTTACAGATATGCGTATACTCTATTGAGGAATATTTTAATGTCTATAGCGCAGATTTCTGTGTTTTCTATGTATATTTTTTATATGCGTACGTTATGTAGTTGTAGACCAATTCGGTGACATGTTCCACATACTTGATATATACAACAGCAAATATATATCATTATCATTATTATTAAATGTATTAAATATCTGTTGAACCTTCATGTATATTTCGCCATTTTACAAAATGAATTCATATTTTTGTAGCAAGATGATTATAAATTGATGATGATAAATTGTGAAGTTTCCAGGATTCATGAAAGATCTGCTCTTGATGTTGTTTCAGTATGGTTAACACTAACTTCATTGTCAAAATTTTAAATTAAATTTTTTTGACTTTCGCATTATCACTGCATACTCTAATAAATAGTGATATCATTAAGATTACCATCAATATCTTGATACAAAAAAACATTACCTCGTTTTTGATAGTATACGCAAATTTTTTTGCAGTCGCGGAATCCCAGGAGTAACAATTTTGTGGCAGCTAAAATTAAATGGGCAGTTTCCACGGTGATGCTTCACATTTGAAAAAGTCCCTTAACTTCAGTACGCCTTACATTTTCAGATAAAAATGTGAGGACTACATTTTCGTCTGAAAATATACGCCTGATGTACGTTGCTGAAGATAATAGAAAGAGGCATCTAGTTCTAACGTGTTTCAGTGTGGTAAAGTATTTCAGTATTCAAGTGCAGCGGTGTTTGAGGAATACGTGATTTAAGTCTGCAAAGTAACAAGTTTACAACATTTTTTTGGACTACCTGAATGGTTTGTTTTTCTTTAGTGTGTTATTACATTTTTGTGTCCCATTCTTTAATCCACGTTAACTCTCTTCGATAATACCTATAGTCATTTACTTAGTTTTGAGATAACGAACACGATGCACTACATTAAAATTAAAGTCAATGTTCGAAAACAATATATCAAAGAGTCCGTTGTCAGTACTATTGTGTTGCTTAACACCAAGTGTGTGTAAGAAGATGTTCAAGACCTTTGATTCATTACAATGTGTACTAAAGTAAGAGAATAAGCGAGGCATATTTAGTAAATTAAATATGAAAATATGAAGATAAGTGCTGCGATAACGTACTATAAACTTTTGCTTCCCTAAAGATGTTCAATAAAACCAATGTGTAATCGTTATCCTCTTCGGTATAACTCTAGCATCTACTCGCGGTGCATTGTCTACTAAGTTAATAAGCACGTTTAAATAATAAATATCGAAGTTACGCACATAAAACTACAACATAACATTGTTTAAAACATTTTGCAATTTAGCTAAATAGAAATGTTTATCGATGAACTTCTTAACGTAATGCATAACATGGATATTGGACAAAATATAACTCTCGAATAAAGAAATAAATGTTATTACAGTTTGTATGAAGGAAATGGCATTCGCTTCGAGTAGATGTTGAAATTGTATGCATATGCATATTACTTTATTTACATTATTTTTAATGAATATTCCTAGAAAGACAAAAGTTTATAGCATTTCCTCGCATATGCATTTTAGCAAAAAACTTATCTGGGTAGTTTCATATTGAATCTACTAAAGAGCAACACAATATCATGAATCAAACGATTTTGATGGCAATCTTATAGATTAATTAGTTGAAAAATTTCGATGTGTTGCAGATAACACCAAGAAACGCTCATTCGAACAAAATCAGAAGCACTAATGTGTAAGGTTGCCAACATGTTAGAGCTGTGATAAAGGTAAATGCGACGAATTAACAAAACGGAGCAGACGGTGAGCGTAGCACCTTTGCGTTACGAGTGCTGATTGGTCGATTTTGTCGCCTCATCATTCGTATCGTTTATTGCAGCTTCCACATAACCTTAGGGTGAGCTTATAGTGAACCTGCGATGCTCGATAAATGCAGCGATATCAGCAGTGACAAGAGCAATGATATCTTGCCAGCAGCAATAAGGGCAGCGATAAAAACGTCGAAGAATGTTTGACTGATGACGTTTATGAAGCTCGAACAAGCGTGCTACTTTGACAATTGTCAACATATTTTCACCGAGATTATTCTTTTTTGGTTTTGGCCCTACTTTGCAAGCCTACGTTAACTTCGCTTATTAAATTCTGAATATCCATTAAAACTGAAGCTGATTAAAGCAGATAAAATATGGCTGTTCGGTTATAAACACTTTTATTTTTGCTCATCGTTTTCCATAGACACTTACTGCTTTGCTAGAATCGCAACTCACTTCTGTAACCATGGGTACAGCACGGTGTAACGTTCACTAATTGGCCCGTTTTGGTTACTCGTCGCTCTTATTGAGCTTCATGGAAGGAACTATCTTCCACCCACGCACTAGGTGGACATGCTCTATATGTATGCAAAGAATAAAATTTCAATGCTAATAAACGTAATACTTCGCAGTATTTCAATCTGTACACGAAATCAACGGCAATAAAATGATCACCTATTTTGAGTGATTTTTTTCAGTATAGACTGAATTATTAAAAAAATATATTTCTTAAATAGTTACTTGCTTTGCAACTTGCAAAGTTGCCAATTTCAAATACATTTCCATATATAGTAAAAAAACCTGAACAAGTCTCTTCAAAGTTGGAAAAAAAGAATGCATAATCTTGGGAACATTTTTAGTTGTGTCGCACATCGTAATTGAATTATAGTAGCAGCGCTACAGAGCGTATTAAATTGCTTTGCCATTCCGTGTACGCTGATGACCGATGACGTATTAAGTTCTAACACTGCTATATTAGCATCCTGACATAATTGACATAGTCAGAGAGTACAATCCGTAATCTATTATATGCAAGCGGGGCATGTGGGTGTGTAATGTAGAATTACACTGACAAGAATTGATCTGACGGAACGGACAAGTATATTTTTAGCATATTCTAAAAAGTATGAAATTGCAAGTAATATAAGCAGACGTACAATATCTACATACGTAGCTCCCTAGATATTCATTCATATAAAACAGTTACGCGCGCTCTATATGTATCGTTGACGTAGAAAAGAAATTCGCAATGTTCATTACAACAAACTTGATTGTGTGGAAATTATCGCTTGAAAGAGTCATAATGACGTAGTGCATATAATAATGTGTACGAAAGTCTAGCCATCCTAAAGTAATTTTCGTACTTGTACTTTTTTTGTGAAATCAAAGCTTTGAACAATATAATCACTTTTGATCTATTTGCACCGCTGTTTATGATACGTGTCCTGAAATACACTTCTAGCAATGAGGTCGCTGTTTTTTTTTCTTAATTCTTATTAAATCTAAATTAACACGTATGTGTATTATACTTAGGTCAATAAAACATTAACTTTCGCACCTTTTGCGGCGTACAGGTTGTTAGAAACGGCTGTTCTTCGCGATAAAACAGAAGAAAATTCAACTTTTTCCTCGTATTAATTTATTGCAAACAATAAATAATGAAATAGTACCCAAGTAATCACGGTATTTTGTCGTAAAAAGTGATTTATAGTAATTGAAAGTAATATTTCAATCTAAAATAAAGCAGCAGAAAAAGTAATAATAGTTTTAATATTTTCTTTTTAAAACGCAGATAATAATCGCCTTGAAATGAAACCATTTAAGGCGTTGCGAATGTAATGTTACAGCCGACGGCGCAAAAATTACGTAGACACTTTAATGTCATGGAGCGCAGACACAACATTGAACGATAAAAATGGAGATAAAACAAAACTTGAAGAGATCTTGTGAAAGTATCCTCTCAATAAATGCAAATATTTTATATTCAAGGTGATCTTCAAGAACGTTCAATGCATATTGTTAATGAGCAAATGTTATTGTATTAAACACACTGTGTGTTGAAATAGTGCTACAGTTTACGACTGTAGCAACCACAAATGATAACTTTTTCTAATTGAACAACATTTTACTTGTGTATATTAAGAGCCCTTTCCAATATTTTATGTTTTCATTGGAACTTATAACATATTGTAAGCAAGACAAATCTGTTGAAACGTTTTGGCAAGTAAGTTTCCTTATTAAATCTGTACATTTCCAAAAGCACTTACAATTTTGGTTAGATATTTAACAAAAGAGTATGTGAATAGACGGAGTGACACCAAATCTTTAAATAGAATGCGCAAAACTATCTTTAATTCTGCAAATCATCAATTCAATATGAAAATCTGAAGAAACTAATTCTGTAACTGATGGTTACGAGGGAAACGTAGGTGGAAAAGGCAACGTATGCCTTAGTCGATCAGGGTCCATCAATATTTTGTCATCAATTGCCTGGACAGCTGAGAGGTAGCAAAGAGAATGCAAAAGGAAAATCATAATGAAGGCCTACACTACTTTAACTGCCCAAATTATCTTTTTCAAAACACAAACGGATCAATTCACATTAATGACACTTTTTCACAATCTAGGAGCTACATTTCGGATAGCCTAATGCATGCAAATCACTCTGGAGCCATTTCTGACCTTAGCAACTGTGCTTCTTGAAGATTTAGATTTAGTTTATGACGATACTAATAAAATGAATATAAAGCGGGTTGTTCACATTAATTTTTAATTTTTAATTAGTCGATTAGGTTGTATTTAAAGCACGCACTTGAGAAGTTTCTTTTAATAAAATTTAAATAATAACAAAACTTTATAAACATGTTCAAATATGTAAAGAACATGAGATGATCTTAAACATTTGTTATGATTCTTCTTTGCTTTACTTTGATAATCGACAGAATAATCCTTCAATGCTTGTATGTAATAAAATATATATTATATATTATTTCGGAGTTCCAATAATGAACACATTGTATATGACAATGCCCTTGCCCACTTTATTGCTCATTGTTCTTAGTTGGACTACTGGAAAACTGACCCCCGAAAAAGGATCCCGTTAGACCTCTCCGGCTTTCGTTTCGTTTGGTGAATACGAATCATGTAAGATTTACAATTCTAATTTTTAGCCCGCGGGGCTCGGATCGACTGTTGTTCGTGATTTTCTATCAGATCTAACGTCTACGGGGCAGGTGCTGACTTCCCTAGGAGAATAAACACGGTCTGGTGAACGGACACTATCGAAACTACAGCAATATTGACAGACAAACCAAGACTCCACACCCGTTCACGAATCAACTGATTTGCATACGCGCAAACGAGATTGTCAGATATAAGTGAGTTCGTTAAGTATCGCCTGATGTTGAATATTACGTTTTAATATTAATTAAGATTCCAGAGCAGATTATTTGGCCAATGCGAGAACTAAAACGAGCAGAAAAAGATATTAAATCGTTTAATAAGAATAACGAAAGCTTAAATATGCTTACAAACGTACGTACGTGTATAATGGACAATCACTTAAGTATTCAGATGCAAAAAAGTTACAGCACTTGCATGGTGTTCGTTTGATTCCCTATTCTTTCAGAAACACCAAGGATTCAGCTTTTATTTTTGAAAATCACTTATATTATTACCGATTAAATTTTAGAATGTGCATGTTGCAAATATTATCTAAAAAAATTGAAACGAATGTATTAATTTAAAAAATGTTAAAAATTCCCGATTGAGACTATGAAAGATTGAATTAAATTTTGAACCAACATATGTAATAATACTTTTCATTCACCTTTGTGACATTTCTTTTTTTATATTGTAATTTTTGTGCACATCTAAACCTAACAATCACGAATGCGTTTAAACTAAACTATAGATGCACATGTGTACATTTTACTTGTACTTAAATTGCAAGAAATGAAATATGTTATAGATTTCACAATACAAAAATGCTCAGAGTGAACGATTTTAGATTACAGTCCCTCCTTCTAGTACAATTTATCATTATATCAAGTCATTTGTCAGATATTGCTTAAACCAACGAACCGTAATTTATAAACTCCATGACGAATACTAAATAATTGTGACCAAAGAACTTATTTTTAGCAGACTCGGTAATAATATGTATCATTTTTAAATTCTAATTTTAAGTATTAGCGTATATTAGCAAGCGACTATTGATACTTGTGAAATGTTTGTTAAGATTCTATTAGTTGTTATTTAACCGATTACATTCAACGTTTTTCGTTTGAGTAGCTTCATACTCAGTTTACCTTTTTGCAGTAATTATACAAGATACAACCCTCTGGATTGCATCCAGTGCAAAAATATACAAGGAGATTTTGTTTTAAAATTATATTGAACAGTTCATAGCTAAGCAAAGTAGTAATTTCTAAGACTAACATGCTGTATATTATTATATTTTTGGAATCTTCCATCTATTCTAGAGCAAAATCTAATAAGGTATATTTTTCTTGGTAATTTCGCTTTGCACAATAATTTTCCCCACCCGCTGAGAAGAATTGGATGGACTGCGTATAGTGCTTATGCGGTTCTGAATTGCTAACCAGATGCTCATCAAATTGAATCAAGTTAGTACGATACATTTTTGGAGGAAAACCTTACACATTATTTGAGTTTTGGGTTTTGACAATATTCTGGACAAAAGGATATTAACATGTTACGGGGGTCGTTCAATAAGTCCTTAGAAAAAGATAGAAAAACAAAGTACTTTCTGTAGATTTTTAATTTTTAAATAAGAAGAAGTCAGTGGGGCCAAATCCAGTGGGTACGGTGGACGTTGTGCTAATTTGAACTTCCATAATTTTGGCCATCGAAACTGCACAGGTGTGCATTAGTACATTGCTTTGATGAAAGAGGATCTTTTTCTCTTGAAATAAGGGTTTCTTCTCAATTATTCCTCTCAATTATTAAGTAGGATGGTATTTAATAATAATTATATTCACAGCGAACTTAGAAGCATGTACTTAGAAGTAAATGATCGTGCATTTGAACATCTCCTATTGTTTTTCTGTTGATCCCTTTATTTCTTATTTTTCCTTATATTTATGACAATTCATACATTTATAGCTGTAGTTTATTCATATTTACTAAAACGTTTACAAAGCCTGGTTTTGTGGTATGAAACAAGTTTCTATTGCGTATTACAAAAAAAATTATATATGAAATAGTAATATAGGCTTCAACGGCCAAAGTCTATTAAAATTAAACGTCTTCCGGGTTCCGGGTTCGTTTAATCATGACACGGTTCAAACCCGGAACGTGTTCAGTTTTTATTATTGGGATCATCTTTCTCAACTTGGTCGTCAGACGCAATGTAATTCCTCCATTTAAAATTGATATTGATATGTAAAAACAAGTTATTGTAAATGTACGTATTTGCATTGATGTATGTAAACTATATACCAGTTGTACCTGGTTTTTTCAGATAGAAAGGGTATAAAATTTGACTGACTCTAGCAAGAAATTGGTTAATTTGCTATCACCAACACTTTAGTAATCGTCCATAGTTCAACACTAAAATAATATACAGAATTTTGCATTAAAAAAGTACTTTTAGAAAAAGAATTTAACACAATATTACGCACACCTTATTAGAACTCAGAACCCTCTATGCACGTATATATTAGGTGCTTTTATGCCTAATCTAGGTACAAAGAATCACTTCTGTTTAACGCGCACTTCTGGAGAAGCAACGATTTCTATAAATGTAGAGTTTTTTGAAAAATTCTTACTAACTCTGAAACCCTTAGTTTTAGAAAATTTGTCTGGGAATTTATCGAGAAAATTCAATAATACGTACATATCATAAAAAAACACAACCTTTTTCAATACAATTTTAAAACATGCCCACAGCCTGACCTCATAACAGGAAAAGAAAGATTTTGGAAATCTATTCACACAGACACAATCATCCGAGCCCGCAGAGGCTATTCACTATGTACATTTTAATTGATTATAGAAGAAGAGCTACTTCTATCAAGATATGAAGAATTTCCTTCTGCTCTTATTATTTATTTGTAGATTTTATTGACTAATACTATAATTAATTGGATACTGCGAAGGTAACAGGTCAGGTTATATTTATTCGTCCAAAAAAAGTTGATCCTAGAAAATCAAGAATCTTAAAAAGTGCTATTTCTTAAATTATCTTGAATCTTAAGCACCTAATCTCCGTATTGCTATTTTACCAGCAGTAATGGAGTAAGAAGGCGGATTTAGTTCCCAACTCGTCTCCTTTATTCTATAATATGACGGTACTATACGGATATATCTAAGTAATCCCTTAAATCTACAAAATAATGACGCTTTACAGATAGAAGCTTGCTTTCAAGAAATTTATTAAAGATGTATGCCTGCAATCTAATCCTACAGAATTTAATAGAATGCTTTTGAGGATGCCTTGACGGGACACAAAATGAAAAACGAGTATCAACTAGCATATTACTTTCTCTTTAGTTTTCTATGTATTGCCTCTGCACATTAATATATTGAAATTAACGACGTTAAAATGCTTTTATATCATTTTGTAATATTGTGTTTAATTGAAATAAGTAAGCAAAGGCTCTGTGGAATTAACAAAGCGCTGTATTCACCAATCTTTTAATAGATGTCATTGACCCCTAAACATTTTCGTCTACGAAGGGTACCTGTTGCTCCCCTGATTGTTTCATGTCTTTCTTTAGTATTTCTAATACGTCGAATTAGAGTACCTTAAAATCAATTGGAGTTTACAGGGTAGCAATTGAAATCGTTACCATGTTTGATTCAGGCCATTTCATTTTTTTAAATGGAACAGTATTTTCAACGATATGATAATACAATTTTTTTTAACATTTCTTTATATCGTTCTTTAGTAAATTAAATACAAAGGTAACGGATAAGTTTTCTTTAGTGTTGTGACGAAGTGCTATACATATTGTTCTTCTTAAAGATAATCATTAAAAATTAAAAGCAACATTTAACTTATGCATACAGTTTCTATTCGAGGTGAACACTCTTTTGCGTCATATGAACGTAATGTGATTCGTTGTATTTTACTGAATATTTACACAACAATTGCAATCTTTGGACCATTATTTTGTGTAATGTCCATGTTTCACATTGCTCTAAGAAATTCATCCTGGAAGTTTTTTCTATTCAGCTAAATTGCAAAACTTTCGAAACAACTTTCAGCATACTCTGTATTATACTTTCTGTTGCCGAAAAAACTTAGCGTGCGGCGCTAAATAAATATATTGCTTTTATGTTAAACTCTATAATTAACATTTGTTTACTTATTTTCCTTGTCCATTATTTATACATGCTGGTTAACTTAGTAGACAATGTTTGTAGGAAAATGATAGTAAAAAATAGATAACGTTTACACTTTTGCCTGAATAAATATCTTTAGCGAGACCAACGTTTATAGTGTTTCGTCACAACGCCCTACGTTTTTAAAGGAAAAGCTGATCTGCATAACGTCCAATTTAATTTACTAAAGAAGGATGTATTTTCGGTATAGGGAAATGCGCTTCTCTATCACATTTTGTAAAAATATACAAGGTATTCTATTAAAAAAAATGAAACAACATGAATCAAACTTAGCGACAATATCGATGGCCATCTTGTAGTATTTGCTTGATATAAATAACTCTCGATATCTTGCCGAAAAGTCTAAGAATTAGTTAATGAAAAAAACTGTCACCAGTCACGCGTGTCGAGAGACCGTTAAAAAAACAGCAACTTTTCGCAAAAATCTCAAATTATGTCAATTATCGCAAAAGCTAAGATAGATAGGTATAAGGAATATTGATAACAGTTATCATTGAAGAGAAGTATCAAGTATTCAACTTAAAAAACACTTGTATCGTGCGCAGCGGAAAGCGAACACCTTGTACACTTCAATATCATTTTATGTTGTGCAACACTTTTCATCTTTTATTTGAAAACCTTTTCTCTAAATTGCTCAGGAAAGGAATTATCTTCTGTCCACGCACTAGGTGTCGATCCAGTGCGTATATGTGTATGAACATAATTAGTTTAAACACTTTTGGATACATAGCAGGTGGGGTTGGTATGTAGTGTAGTAGTACCAAAGCCAATGTAGGTACATGCATTAATACCTCCTACGTATAGTTTCACTTCTGCAATTCAAATATAGAATTCATTGAGTAAACTCAATTTATTTGCACTGTGAAGTGACAAGCTATGAAATCTGTAGTATACGGTCTTATCCGTAGAAATGAAGAATAGGTTCCGAATTTAATTATTTGCGTTGAAAATATCTCTTTTATAATCACAAGTGTTACTTATTTCGTGCATACATTTACAAGGTGAAACCCCAACCAGCAGAATGTGTGTAATAAAAAATTTTAATTCCAGTTTGTTTATACGCAACTAAAAATACTTGCGAATTAATTGCCAACCGCAGATGACATGACATGTCAAAGACATTACTTATTTATTTTAATGGTGGTACATAATAGAACTGTCGCCTTATATGTAAGCCGTTGCATACTTTAGAAGGTATTTGTAGGC
Organism: Oryctes borbonicus; assembly: GCA_902654985.2. Lineage (NCBI taxonomy): Eukaryota > Metazoa > Arthropoda > Insecta > Coleoptera > Scarabaeidae > Oryctes > Oryctes borbonicus. The sequence continues at coordinate 6,022,874 of LR736872.1, forward strand.
ATTTTATTATATTAGTGCACCTTGTAAGACTAACTTTTACTCGTACTGCACGAATTACTGCGCATCAAGGTTTACAATTTCACGACAAACTGTGGTCGTGCACTTAGCGATGAGTCTATTTGCATATTTAGTAAGAGTACATATTGACTGAATTTACGTAATCAAATTCTGTACATGGAAAATAAAAGAGAAACAAAATCGGAAAAGAAATTGAAGCCACATTTACATTGCTCTGAAGACTTAATATTTCATTACATAATATGTGTATACATCGCTACTAGTTACGACAGCAATGGATATTTACGACGCAGTGCAGAATATAAACTGCTAGTGCTTCAAAAATTAATCTGATACGTGGAGAACTTCCAGTATATTCGTTTATTCCACGTGTTCTTTGTTATTCGTTATGTAATATTCACACATAAATATAGCGTATTCTGTACTCAAACAAGGGAACATCTGATGCGTTCTTAGAATTCTATTCTATGTCGCGCATTTTTTACGATACAATTAGCTTTGTTCCTAGTGTATGCACGTATATACAACATATCGAATGCGCATTATCTACAAAGTCAGGTTTTTTTATTGTAACATAAGTACACATCATTGTACTGGAAGTTTTATTCAGTTAACATATCAGGTATAATAGGTAATATCTCACTTTATTTAAGGTGTTATTAATAGCAAATAGCATAAAAAGTATAGGCACATTTGGCACCGCACAAGTTTAATTAATTAATTCAGGACAGCTGTTTCGATGATACGTTGACCTTCATTTTCAACCTTAGACCTATAGGTAGGTCTACTTCTTAAATGGTAATTTACCAAAAAGGTGACTGGTTTATATCGTTGAGAAGAATCCTTTGATGAGTATGATTAGCTAGGAAAAAAATTGCTGTTTTGCATTGTATTAATTTGTTTTTATTAAAAGAGATTACACACTATGCAAATCTTTTTTGTCGGCATATTCCACACACGAGGTAGGGCAGAAACATGGAATCGGTGTAGTGTTTCCAAAACTATTTGTTATTTGTGAATAGAGTTTGGTATGTGTGCTAAAATTTAAACTGTTTTTACTATTTACATGAGATATAAAACCAACTTGATTGAGTTTTCTTAAGTTCGTAAGAAAACTGTTGAAACATAATTAATTAAATGCATAGAAAAAAGGCTAAATCCATTCCGGTGAAAAATTTCTTCGTTCCAGTGAAAAAATTTTCCGTTTCGATGAAAATTCTTTCCGTTTGGGTGAAAAATCGATCAATCTCGGTGAAAATTTTCTCCGTCTCGGTGAAGAATCTCTAAGTTTCGCTGAAAAATTTCTGCGTTTCAGTGAAAGATTTCTTCATTTTGGTGAAAAATATCTCTCGGTAATTAATTACAATGACATTGATTTCTTGGTCAGCCATCTCAGTCCAATTCTTTCTTATTTTGATGCTTTATTCTGATAATTAAACTTGCTCAGAAATTTAACCTCATTAGATGCGCAGTGTCCATCAGTGCCGAATGGAAACTACGGACTATATTTCTACGACCTTCTTCACTGTTAAATTCTTATCGGGCAATTGTGCCCAAAAGCCGCCAAATGTATAACGGTATACAATTAACAACAGAATGGTAATAACAGATTACTAGATATTCATACATACAGATACAGATACAGATACAGATACAGATGTTCAACATTATAGATATAACATTATATCCTTTGGGATGTTAAAATCATTTTAACTCCTTCAAGATAAACTAATGTGAAGGTTTTCACCGAGGGATATTAAGAAAATGCAACTATTTGCTAGTTAATTACTTTTCACCACAATGGTGCTACTTTAACATAAAATAGGTGACGATTTAACTAAACTGCATAAAACGTAATAATGTAACTGGAATATTATTGCGGAGAACTTTAACACCATCCCTTTTAACTCCCAGAAATTTTTATGTGTACATCCTATTTAGACCAACTGTGTTGTGTATACAGACTCCATTTTATATCCAAATACTTGGCTAAATCAATTTCTAAAGTTATCAATAACAATAATTATTACACAAAAAATTCTTTTACTTTCAAGGATATTATCGATAATGTTAAAATCCAAAATAATGATAAACTTATTTCTCTATCGATGTAGTTTCTATGAACACGAATTACGCCTTAAATGCAACTGAAACGAACCGGAACACAGTACAGCAGTGTGGCTGTACTGTGTTCCGGTTCGTTTCGTACGTGTGTACGTACCCTATAAGAATTTCTAAATGCCTTAAACTTATACTTTTCTGTTTCAATATAATTTTGCAAGTAAGTATACGGTTGCGCAATCGGATCCATATATCTATATCAAGCATAATAGCACAACTTGTCTTCGAAGACTTAGAAAAACAATAGCTACTTTTTTACCCACTCTCTTCAAAAGATATGCAGATGATTCTACCAATTGGCAAATTAGAATATTTTCACCAAAAATGTAGGAATTTCCACCCAAAGTTAAAATTTACCTTAGAAATTGAAAAAAAAAAAACAATAGCACAAACATTCTAGATTTAACTTTGATCCAAAGACAAAATAAAATATTAAAATATTTAAATTATCCGTTTCCCCAAATGTTTTCACGAAAAAGAAATGTTATTTCGGCTCTAATAAACCGAGCAATAAAATAAACTCTCCTCGATTTTCGACAAGAAGTGCTCGCCAACATTACAAAAGAATAATTACCCTTTAAGTTTAATAAAAAAAAATCAAACAGTTCATACATTTTACAATTCATCTTAAGATTCCAAAGAAAATATTATAAAACCCAACCTTAAATTTGTTAAAAATTCCGTCCCACATCTTTCAGAAAAACTCAATAACATTTTATGTTCGCGTTGTACATCAAAATTATAATAACCTAAAGTTTACCAACATCATTCTTAAGGACAAGATCCCAAAACTCATGTAGTGTACAAAATCCCATGCAATAATTTCAGTGGAGTGTATATTAGACAAACGGAACAACATCTAAATGACCGAATAAAAGGATATAAATACCAGAACAGCATAACGTCACAAAAAAAAACATCAAACTAACACTGGTCACACCTTTCACAATTTCAATAATATATCCATTCTGAATAAATAAGTCAACTTTAAAGCTAGATTAGAAATGATCCGGATAAATAAATACAAAACAGAAGTTGAAGGTTTATAAAAAATTCAATATTTGACTTTATCACGTTTCATTTCCTTTCGACGTTTATTCAGATGAAATAAAAAACCTTCTAATAATTGTGAGGCACCGGTAGGAGTCGAAGTGTTCATACTTTATCTATATTACTTTATCTATATTAGTTGCTCTGTATATTTTAAATATCAACTTTTTAACAAAAATGTAGGTTACACAATATTAGTAATTTTTAATAAGTCGCGACCGAATACATTTTGTAAGTGTTAAAAAACAAACGGGTCAAAAAAACGAATACTAACTTAAAATTATCATAATTGCAGATGTTTATTGACATCATTCATTTATTTTTGTCTTACTATGTAATCATTTATATTTTTTGAAGGCAACAAATTTATTGTCGAAACGCAAAAAGAAGTCTCGAAGTTTGATTTAAATAACTAAGCCGCTACTACTAAGCGTTCCCTTTTATAAAAACAATTATATAACGGCTAAGAAGAACTACTATCAATTGTTATTTTAAGTATATATTTATTAAAAAAAAAGCAGTTGATTAAAATTTAAACGGTAGAAAATTTCCTACTTTCAAGATTACAAAACATATTGGAACTGCGAATTACAGATACGAGATAATTGATATGATATAGATATAAATCTTTAGCTGTAATCAACTAGTAAACCTAATGCAGAGATCTATGCACATATTTTCTACTACTCTCCATTTACACTATCTCTTGTGCAAATCTAAATAGAATTGTCTGTTTCTGATTACGAGGCAAGCCTATCGTCGTCAAGCGAGCACAATAATGGTAATTGCGGCCAATTTGTCATAGGCCGACTGATTTTTTTCCTGTCTCCGTTCTGGTTGCACACCTCCTCCTCACCCCGCTCTGCCTGAACCGTCGTCATGTCGATCCGAACGCCTGCGTGCAATCGAGCGGAACTGGAGCGCATCGTCTTCCGCAAGCAGAGATTACGGATTTGGAACACGGAAAAAAGCGAGGTTATATGTTCGTATGTTTCAATTCGATCGAACGTATCGAAATCCTGACAGCGACTCGTCTATTATTGTATTGTCACATTGATTTATCTAAGAATAATGGATTATTGTTTCGCGTGTAAGTAAAACGTATATTATATACATAATGATATCAGCCGAGCAATTTGATTTATTGCTTTATGTTCATTCCTGGAAGAAGTATCGAAGGACTATATTTGTAAAAGCTCAAGAAAAAGAAAAACGATGAGAATCGTTTGTTAAGTTGAGAAGAGTACTGATGAGTTACTAGTGTGAATTACTGACACTCACTATTGCTCAGTAAGTTTTTCCATTTGTTTATGAAAAAAACTTAATTATCACCAACATGCAAAATTAATCAGAAATAAAAAGAAATGTAAAAGTTTACAAGATGCCTCATATCTTATGCGTGTACCAAGACGATATGAGAAATATCCGTGTTTGGAGACGGATGGTGCTTTGTGTCAAAATCTACATCACCGACTACGAGTACTATTCTTCAGTCGACGTTCGTCAAAATTTCGGAAAGATTCATCGAGTAGTGTTGTTTTGAAAGCTGTTGAAACTAAGCAAGTTTATATATTTGTGGAATTATGGAAAGTGAACAATTCCGATCAGTAATACGCTTTCTTCTTTTTTAGGATGGGAAAACGCGTGCATAAGGACCATTCACCTTCGATGACTACTGATTTAATGAATTTAAGCCTGGCCAAATGTCCGTCTTGGATGAGGAGCGGCTAGGTCATTGAGGTGACTATGAACGATACGGTCAATAAAGGCCATGATGACGATTAGAGAGATAGCTAATGTGGTAAATATCCCAATTGAACGTGTGTAAAACATCCTTTACGAAGAATTAAGTATGAGAAAGCTGTCGGCGAGATGTCTGCTGGCGATTGATTGAAAACGGAATGGCGCAATAACTTCAGAGCAACGTTTCGACTTCTTTAAGCGCAATATGAGTGAGTTTTTGCGGAGTTATGTGACTATACATGAAACATGGATACATCTCAGTCGGAAAAATGGTTTCTTTCCATCGAACGTACACCAATGAAGACGAAGGCTATTCCGTTAGCTGGAAAAGTTATGACGAGAATTTCCCAGGAATCAAGGAATGCTTTTAATTGACTATTTGGAAAAGAGAAGGACAATCATGGGCCTATGTTGATATGCTGGATTGCCTCGACGCTGTACATAAATTTGCTATAGGGTTTCAGCCATCGAAAATATTATTTATTTTTGCTCTTATCACCAGACCGAGCGGCCGCTTAAGCCATGTAATTTAATCTTTACATTCTCATTAAATTTTCAAAAATATTTGAAAGTGTTAACCAAACGTTATTATATCCAATTTGGTGAAAATTTGTGTTGTCGGTCTTGCGTGTCTAAATAGTGGATGAAAATTAATGCATATTCACTATTTTCAAAACATTTTACGCATGGACATAATTTTAAGTTAAAGGTATCTGCATCTTTACTAGCTATAGGGAAGTAAATTAATTAATCATACCTTCTTAGCTAGGCCTACGATACCTGAATAAAACCGAATTGACACGTCGAGGAACTACCGTCTTTATCTTACTAATAATTGATTAAAATGGTTTTTCGAAGCCAGAAAAGATTATTTTGATGCCTAAAGACCTTTGTATCAGATCGTTGTGAACAGGATATTTTTAGTAAAGAACGTCGAACCATCGAAGCTAATTGCTTTCATTTGGCTAGACACAGCACTTTTAGATATTTTCTTTTAACTTTTATCCTTCTAATTGGGTTATCACTAACCATCAAGTGGACATTAATTATTTCAAGCTCTAGGCAGACATTGAGAATTTTATTTGTAGTAAAACTTGCATTCGAATTTCATTAAACTAGTGATTAAACACAAGAACGCAGAACGAAGCAAAATAAAGTTTAGTTAAGAGTCCCTCCAAGCGTTTCTATCCAATTATCATTAAAACATCAGATGGCATTGTGCTTATGTAAAAAGTTACAAATGACATTCCAGTATTCTTTACGAACGCAATAATTGCAAACCAGAAAGGATTACTACCAGCCTCCCATTCGTCTTTAGTTTTAAGCGAGGAAAAGTAATTAACTCGAAAACGTTATCATATCGTGTACTATAAATAACATCTTTGTTGTAATAAAAACAAAAAGGATCTGGAAATTAATGTCGATAACTTGGTGTGCGCGAAGTGTCAGGTAATAAATGCAAACCAAATACAAACAAATCCCACCCGTTCGATTATGCGTAAAGAAACGACCGAAGTTAACCAAGTGTCACGGGGTAGTAATTACCTACTACCTTGAATAGTCAATTAAATTAATAGGAACGGCTTTCCTATTCGAATAACACCACCAAATTGGTGTATATGTACTTACATACCATTAACTAGTATTATACTGGAGAGTCGTGCAGGTGATAGCTGTAATAGGGGAAACCAATTATAGTTGACAACCGTAATGGCTTATCTATTTATTTTTTGTGTGCGTGTATGTATTGTTAAAATAAAATGATGAATGCCATACCTCTTTATAATGTATAGCTTTTGCCAGGAGTTGGAAATATCAACTTGATTCTCCTTTGCTAGATTAATAAATTCACAAATTAAATAATTTTTGAATCCATTTCACTTCTTAACTTGTTTTGCTTCTACAACAGCTGGCGCTAAAGTTTTCGTTAGTTTCAGTACGCCTTTGCTTATCTGTTTTCAATAGCATTTGTTGTTTTGTAGACCAACAATAATAATTTAATATCGTAAAATTAAGGAAGGTTGAAAACAATGTACAAGTGTATTGATGTGTTAACTCATTGAATATTGTAAAACTATAAATTATGAATCAGTTTCTTTTAATTCAAGACCAAAACGAAGAAATAGAAAGAAGAATATACGATATAAAGTAAAAGCAGGAAGAAACTGACAGGTAAGTTTCTTTTTAAAAAACGTTATGGAATAAAAATAAAGATAATACTAGGATAACCAATGGTAACAAGTACCTGTAACTACGTTATAGATATGCATGGAAACACCTACAACAAGTGTCAACGAAACTTAACGAAATGAAGTGTATTAACTGGATTTGGCCCCCAGTGACTTTTTTTTATTTCCAAATTTGCAAAAGTTGCTCTGCGGACAACGGTTCATTTCGAATGAGGAAGTCATTGCCCAAACAAATGCCTACTTTGAGGACATTCGAAAGTTCTGTTTCTTGAAAGGTTTTCTAAGGTCTTATTAAATGACCTTCGTATATTTCAATGTGTTTGCAGTAAACTTTCCCCGTTGTATGTACATACTATGTTCTGTAAAACTATGAGAACAATCATTAACAAAAGTAGTTACACAAATATTTATTGTACTCATTCAAAAATATAATAAGGGCGACTGCTTTTAAGATAGCAAAAAAAGAGAAATCCCCATATAATTTTGTCTAATTGTTATACTTTAAAGGACTTTTAAACTAACGTTTCTATTGATGTAAAGTGATTATAAATGACATGCTTGTACTAATGTATACAAAGAATACGGCGTAATGCACAATTAGACTTCCAATTTGGCATAACTAATTTTTGTAACGGTGCCATGCAACTGTCTCGTTGCCCTCAACGCATGTCATAAACGTGCTAGGGTAGTAATACGGTACGATGTATTGATGGTCACAGTGTCAATATGCAACTACCAATAAGTATTTTCCTGCACAGAGTGCAAGTTTTTTGGTAAAAGAAGCATTTTCAATTGTATGACAAAAGATGTTTTCTCTGAAGTGATTATTTAACACAAATAATAAGTAAAACGTCATACATACACGCTATTACGTTCTAACGCTGCAGTACCTAATAGTAAATAAATCGTTTTTTATATACTCAGTAAACGTCGTCTACCTTTTTCCCGTATAGGTAAGCTTTGCTCTCTCTTTGACGACAGCTGACAGAATCAAAGTGGGCGTGATACGCACTCACCCTTTTTACGGTGTTTGTTGTTCAGGAGTAGTAAAGCCATGTTAATTCATTTCAAACTCGTTCGTGATTAACATACAGCCACGTGGCTTCTGTGACCGATGACCTCTTCCCTAATATTGCTAACCACGTGAAGCAGACATGCTGGCGGGAGATTAGATCTTGTGGTTTTCGATTGTTTTCCTCTAATCTTTACCGAAAATTACCTTTTCAAACATTCATGGTGTATTAGCAAAGCGAACACTATCTAATGGATAAAAGTGAAACTAATCATTGGGTTAAAAATTGAAAATCTCAATTCGGTTTCAACAGTACAACTACAGTATATAAGATAATTTTAACAAATTAACTGTTTAATTCGATGCAAATTATATAATCATAAATATCAGAATAGACTTTGTCAGTAAATTGTAAAAAAGAAAAACCATAGAAGTTAAAATACATGAAAATGCACTCAGTATTGCTATGATTGATTCTATAAATCACTATCCGGTTCTTGGATGCGGATACGTTATTACTTTATTATTTAGGAGGTGTTTAACAAAGAAAACATCGAATTTGTTATATGGAAAAAATTAGAGAAAAACAAATGTTATATGGAGGAAAAAAGTGTAATAGATTTTAAAATCCGATGATAAAGTAACATCAAGTTTCCATGAGGTTGCAGGTTTTCACAATTTACTGCACTACTAATTATTTGCTCAGAAAGGTTAGGCTTGATCCGCGTTTTCGCAAACTGAACTTAATCGGATGAAGAATCTGAATTCAAGATTTCGGATAACGGGTTCAGATCCGAGGTTTCGGACAACGGATTCTGATATCGCCAAGATCCGGATATCAGGATAGTAAATTATACGGATTCAAGATTATCCGTATCCGAACAACAGATCTGCCTAGAAGCAGGGTACGTGGATAACTTGCAAAATCGATTGTATTTACGAAAATAAATCGTTTTAAGCGCCTTTTTCTGCATATGTTCAATTTGGAGGATAGATCATTTATTTTCTAATTCTGAATGTATAACCGGTGTGAGTTGCTTTCGTTTTAAAGATCAGTTTAGATCAATTATAATTGAACCGAGGTACTGCACTATTTTACAAATCAAACATGAGTTTTCGTCCTGACGTAGTCGTATCCTAATCTTAATTAACAAAATTAACAGCGTTGAACTTTAATGAAATAGCGTGTCACGGGAGGAGTTTACGTTAGCTATATATCAGAAACTAAGCAGCTTTCGAATTTGTAAATTTGAAGACTTATTTTGTTTGAGCGGGCTAACTTTTAGAAAATATTGGCACGTCTATCCAAATGTCGGCGTCACCGGGAGTAACGTACGCTTAATTTTCTTCATTTGGGCTCTGTAATTTGAGGAAAATTGATCTACTTCGATAGGTCTATATGTTACCCTTTTAAACCTAATTTGATATTTATGAGGATTTCAGAAAAATCATCATAGTGCTTTATCGCCACATATTAAGTATGCAAATGTGGTGAATAAAGATTGTTACGAGCTAGTAATCAATAAATATGGGCTATATAAAAGTATTTCTACTTTGTAAAAATATTATACAAAGTGCTAGTATTTATCGATCAAATATACTAAACTTCAAACGTGAATATCTATGTAATTTTAAAGAAATTACCCTATATATGTAGTTTCATTGTGGATGATACTGAAAATGAATACTTGGGCAATTATTCGCAATCATCTGAACAGTGTTGCGCTAAAAAACATCCAAGTGTATTAAATATTTAGGACAATAGACGTAGCGAGAATCAAATATTATTGCAAACTGATAGGATTAACATTTGTAGTGCCGCTGTTAAAGTTAATCTAAAAATTTATTTGACAAATAACAAATTTGTCCTTTCGACATGCTGTTCTGCCAGCGCCGGTGTACTTGTTTTAAAAAAGAAAAAAAATGCAAAGGCAACTTCGCATTAAATAAATCAACAAACATTGTTATGAATAGGAAATTATATAGGCAGTTAGTTGTTTATTTTTCAACAAAAACACTACAAATTCCAAAGAATTCTAATAAGACCAAATATTTCTAATATTCTTTCGTCGTAGTTTTGAAACTAGCACCTAATGAACTTTATTAGAAAGTAACAATTACATTGCTAAATGTTCAAGTAACAAACAAGTGCGCAACCATGCACAAATAAAGGATTTCGTTTTTGTAAATTAAAAAAGCGAGGTTCACCTACAATTTCACTTAATTTAAAGTCATCTGTCAAACTTAATCCCCTTCAGTTCCTTTGAAAGGACAACCTATACACGGAAATGCAAAGTAATAAGAAGGAACTGACTAAATAAAAATCGAATCACTCACTCCCCTACACGCCATCTTTCTTTTAACCCTCTTTCCATTAGAGAAATCTCCGTCAGCCGATCCATCAAAACAAAATCCTGTAATTAATTCCAGCATGTTCTCACGAAGGGCGGTACACTTGCGATAAAAACTCGAGTAGCACCAATAAATCCGTCAAGATGTTTTCAGCGATTCTTACGCCATCGATTACGCTTTTGGCACTTGAAATCCATTCTTTCTGCTTTAGCGTGTCTTATTTGATATTTTGTAGCGGAATCAGCGTTTGTCCGTCATCGGGAGTGATAGATCGCTGAAAATTACCCCAAATCGTGTTGGTGAAATTGAACTTAGCGCATCCATCATTCCATATAGCAAGCGTGCATTGCCCTGAAAGTAATTTAGCCGGACAGAGCTTGTTTGCAGTTTATAAAACAAGGACCACGTCGAAGAGCAACTAACTACTCTTTTACGTTTATGTAGGAAAAGATTCTGTAATATTTAGCGTTGCCGTATGTAAAGTTGGATTTTAAACGCATCATTCTGAAGCCCAACTTTCATTGCCGGTACCCAAATCCGTTTAAGTATATTTCAGAAATCAGGAATTTGTGCTTTAGGAGAGTTATAAAATGAAAATATAGCAGTATATTTATGAAATTTAAAATATTAGGAGATTCCTTTCATATTTGCATTATTGAATTTTTAAAAATTATCCAACATCTATCAAATGTCGCACATTTCTTCTTTTCGTCTTTAGTCTAGTAACTTGGCACAAAAACATCTTCAAACAAAAAGAAGCCAAGTTCCTGCCAAGTTCAGATAAATGAAATTTATTTAGAGACTTTTACAAACTTAGTTTCAAAGAAGGTATTAACGGCAATTGAAAATGGCATATAACATTCTTTTAAGATAAACTAGAGATCACTCGGATATGTTTAAAGAACTTTGCTACTCGCATAGGCTCAAGAAACATGTTTAGCAAACGCAAGAAATCAAGTTGACTGAAGAAGTACTAGAGCCTTAAGCTACTGAAATATGAACGAAATCATATTTCAATAGCCAGTACCAGAATTAGCAGCATAGAAATCACTTAGTAGGTACCTGGGATAGTTTCCTGAGAAAAATGTCATGCCGTGAACAAATTTGGGTTTCAGAACTTTTGTTGTTGTAAGCAACAGGTGCGCTAACATCATAGACGGGCGTGTTCTTTCATGGCAATTTTAATTGCATTCGCTGTTAGGGTTAGTGCTTACTTTTATTGGTTTAATTCGTTTTTGAATAGTCATGTTTCAATGACGCAATGTACTTCTCTCCAACGAAATGAATAGAAAAGCGCCATACATTTCCTTGGAATAGGCAAAGGATATATTGCTTCAGATAGAATCTGCATGAAAAGATTAAATTTGTTTCCTAATGCTTAGCAGACGACGGTGATGAAAGGTCCACTAATTTTCTCTACTTTAAATCTACTACACTTAACTAGGTACCGACTTCCTACTTCATTATTACGGTAATCTAATAACAGTCCTACACGAAAAAGACTACAGTTATACTTTCGCTCGCAACGAGACCTTTTTGTCCAAAACTATGCAACTGTAGGGAGGAATTGTGTATACACCTATAGCGAAAACTAAAATTATACCAGCGATTGAACTATGGGGTTCACTTATGCTACAAACACAATGCATGAATAGATACTGTTCAATAATGAAATGAATAGGAAGCAGTGTGGCGTGTGCCTTGACGTTGTAATAATTATAGTTGGCACCAATTGTAAATATTAACTACTCTGTACATCGACAACAAAGTAGAAGGTGTTAAAGAGGTCCATCTGCGGGCAATTAACTCATAGTTAATGGTCGAAATAATGCAAGCACATGCCCAGGTCGAATAGCAAGTCTTATTTAGGCTATTCTAGCAATAACGAACATATGCGATTCTTTTACTAGGCATAATTTGTAACTGTACGAATAGCTTTACTTTAATCGCTAGTAATTATCATTTGCATTTTAGATTTCATAGGTCCACATGACGGCACTCGTGATATAGTAAAACCGTTTTTTAATCTAGCGTTAATGAGGATAAATTACGGAAGTGAAATAAGGTCTTTTACAGGAAATCACTTGGTATTAGGCTTTAAATGAAAATATAAAGAGACGTGAGTCAAAGTAATGTGGAATGAGTGAATTAATGGAAATTCAGCCGTTGAAACATCAGATTCCTTTATTGAATTTGTTAAGCTCTTCAGAAGTTCAATTCGGAATTACATAAACTATTGCGATGTTTTGTAACCTCCAAGTCACTATGTAACATGTGTACTGTCTTGTAATTAAATTAAGTGTAGTTTTGCACTCATTGAGAATTACCAGTAAATTAACCATGAAACAATTTGTACTTATTCCGAACCTGTGTTGTAGTGTAATCTGGTTAGTTATAAAGTTAGATAGATCTCAAATAAAACCATTTTTTTAAATTTGCAGATTACTTTCACAAGGTACCAAGTGTCAAACAATAGGTGGGCAGAATTTCCCTCAGGAAGAGGAAAAAGAAAAAATCAGGCATATGTGTAATATAACGCAGGTATCTCCCTTTTGCATATGAAAATGCATAGTTTTCATCCGCTTAATACTAACTCTGTAATATCATAAACGGACATGAGATCGTATATAAATTAAAAGTGCTGCTAAGAATAAGACGCAGAAGTACTTCTACAAAAAGCTAATATATTCCCCAGAAGGCCATTATACAGAAATATTCCCATATATTTTAATTTAAATGTATTTATTTTGTTATTTCGCTATAAGAATATAGAATATAGGGTTGAGAAATTTGGGTGGAGACCTATAATTGTATTTCCTACGTGTTAATCGAATGCACATGCAATACGTTCACAAATTAATTTTCTGCCGTGTGATTAGATCAAATGTAAATGTGAATGGTTATACGTTAGAATCGAACATTGAAAGTAACTTTTGTGATCGTGTATAGATTTTCGCCACTTGCTGAGAACTTTTAATTTGATTTGAGAAGAGCGCGGGATGCTTTATCACTGCAGTTGATTTTTTAAACTAGAAGGTCAGGATAGCTGAAGACCGTTTCCTGCGCACTTAATCTGACATAACATTTACAACTGCCATTCATTAAAGTCTATTTATAATTATCTGTGTAATGCAAGAAGAACAAGGATATAAATAAATAACGAGAAACGTTATTGACCTTTCAATGACAACGTATCTCCTCAAGATATTCCAAGAAAATAACTCGTAGCTCGAGAATAAGGAACGCCGATAGTCTAAGATATCCACTAACAATGTCCAGCAAATTGAATCCACGCGGAAGCATTAATAATGTATGGACAGCAGTAATCATTTGACCAAAACGGCCCTAATGCTCTCCACGTAGCCAGCAATTCTTCTGGCAACCACGACTTCGTAGCCTAACGGTAAAGACCTGTGAATACAGACAAAAAACGTCAGAAATTAAGAGTGCCCGGCAATAGATTCCATCAAACAATACGATGGCGAAAAAGTGCCGATCACGATAGCAAATGAAGGCATCGCCAAAGCCTCGGCGGGAGGCAATAGCTATTGTTCGATGCCAACTCGCCGGAGGTCATGGCCGCCTTTGAATGATACGCCTTCACCGATTCGATTGTGATTTTTGCGTGATTTCACGCTCATGAACCCTGGGCAGTTATTTATAACCGGTTTCCAGTTGTCCTCTGCTACTTAACAGACATTTTATATTGTAAATTACTTCAATGATAATTACAACAAATACATTAAGCCACAATCAATACTTTAAAATTTATATAATCTAAGGAATGAAGAAAAAAACCAATGGTGAGATAACTTAGCAGTATTGTGTTGTTCGTAATAAACAATAGAACATAGCGTTCCCAAAAAGAGTTCAGTTTACTACTAAAATTTCCTCTACATCTGTCCATCTGATTGTAAAGTATAACTAAATAACAAGTTGTAAAATGTAGAAATCTCACAACAAAAACTCGTTTTTAGGAGCTAGAGCTGTATTAACGATAGCAACGTGTAGCTACGGGTTCATAAGGGAGAATTACGTCACTTCGTCTAGTCAACTCCCTGTATAGATGATCCATTTTTGTTGGAATTGCAGGCTACAGACTAAACGGAGAAAGATAGAGAAAATGTAACATACGCGTCTCGTCCTTTTTTGATATTACTTTAGCGTTGTAAAGAAATCTTGACTAACTTCATATACAAGCGGTTTTTGACCTATATATCATTTACTGTAGGAGCTATTAAAAAAATGAAAAATATGAACCACTTTTCATGTAGAAAACAGTGGCGTGCGATTGTAATTGATATATGCGCGGCTTTTCTTGGTGCCAGCATCCCATTAAATAAATTACAGAATCCACTTTTCCGTGGGTTTCTTAAAAAATATACTAACCAAGATATGGATGGGGGGGGGGGGGGGGGGGGGGGGAGGGGAACAAGGGGGGGGGGGAGGGGGGGGGGGGGGGGAACATTCATCGACAATTATGCACCTAAGCAATTCGACAAAGCAATAAATCAAAGCTAGGTGAAAATTAGTTCTGGATAAGCACAGGAAGGAAGGTGCGTTGTTAATGTAATGGTTTTCACATTTCATACGGAAAATCCTCCAATGTAATTTTTAGTAGCTACAAAAATCAGATTGCGTGTCACTGCAAACGATATTACCGACATTATCATTAACAGCTGGTGACGACTTAAAAGTTCACTCTTTCTCTCAGATTCTGCAAGCGTAATGTTAAAAACAGGCAACAAGCTTAAAAAACGTTTTCCTAACATGTTACATCTAACATTGCTGAACTTATTCGTGAAGAATTCCAAGATGTTAATTCATTAATTAACTCATTTAAAAAGATTTTATTGAAAGCACCAACTAGGTTAAAATTATATAAAGAAATGTGTCCGAATATACTTTTGCCGCCAGAACCTGTATTAACACGATGGGGTACATGGTTAGAAGCCGCATTTTTTTATACCTAAGACTTTCGTATTTTAAATTCTTTTGTATTAAAGTTAAAGCAAGATGCTTCCAGTGTTACAGCAGTCCAAGCGTGAATTGTAAAGGAAGATTTAGTCGAACAATTAGAATTTATTAATAAACATTTCTCAACCGTAACAAAAACGATCAAGTAAAACAAAAATTTAAAATTAACTGAATCCCTTCAACACTTAGAATCATTGTTTAGTAATTTAAAAAGTATAGAGAGATCGATTGGCGAAAACATATGGAACGAAATTAATGCGGTTTTACAAAGAAATCCAGATTAGGTGCTATTAAAAGAAATCTCCAATAACACCTTTACTACCCAGAATGAAAGAATGTTTAAAATATAAGGATTTAATTGCATACTTCCATTTGGCACCAGTTACTTCATGTGATGTAGAAATATCTTTCCCTAGGTTTAAAAATATATTAACTTACCAACGAAACCAATTTACAACGAACAATTTAGAAAAATATATCATAGTTAATTCCTATTACAATCATATCGAAAACGTACTTGACGATTAACAAAATATAACTTTCAATTGATCTACGCTACTGCATACACCCGATCGACGCTTGGCTGACTAACACTAGCTAGCAAACTGTACCGACCGTCCTCACTCTAGTAATAAGGTACTATTGTCCTAAAATTAATAAATTCAGAATTATTAGGTTTTCTTTGAAAAAGTTAACATCTATAGAAATTCGTAAAAAAAACTGCCTAAAAATAATAACCTAACATAGCTCGGAACCATTCACGACAAAAGCAATGTGAGGAGAGAAAGCGACATGTTTCTGTCTGTACCCGACGTTATCAGCGTTGCTCTATGTGCTTCCCTACATCACGCCACTATTTGCCTCTCACTTACATATCACTAACCTCAACATAATGTGTTATGAATGCTAACATTTTTTAATCATCTCCAATAAATGTATAGCTATTCGAAAGAATTGTTAGTAGTATTATGTGCTTGTCAGACTTGTAATTAATTTTATTTTCACGTATATTTAGCCGTTAATATCAAATGCGAGCAGAGAAAAATATGACCTTTCAGTTACCTTATGCAACATTATAAGTTGTAGTATCGAATTTATGAAATCAAAAAAGTTTTAGGATAGTAATAACTTACTACATTTTGCATCAGAACTCAGCGAATTCCAAAGATGTAATAAAATGTAATGTATTCAAATTAAGAAAATATAACTTTGGATAGCTGGCAGGCTTGAAGAGGGCCGTATAGATAATGATTTCTGAACACGGTTCTTTCGAAAAGTTACGACGTAGTATATAATACTGAAAATAAGAACTGATAGGATAAGTTCTTTTCCTTTTCGTTTATTTTAATTGTTCGGGAACCTAGAAGTTTTGGTAATAATAACCGGTACTGAAAACAATATTTTCTATCTTTTAAATGCTAACTACAAACATGTAAATAAAACGAAATAAAAAGTTCTCTATAGAGATAGCTTTGTTATAACAAAGATGTAAAAGCTGCAATAGTTCGCAAATGGACTTTTGGATTTATGTCTTAAGTTTGGCATAATTTGTTACATTCTTCTAAAGTATTTAGCTTTCCAGAAAAATAAAAGAAAAGAGCTAGTATATCACGTGGCTTTATTTCTACAGATAGTGTTGCATCTTCAACTACTGGTTGACAACATATGTATGTGGGCGGAGTAAGTTTATATTTAGTAGCAACAAGAAGCTTATTGGAAATCAGAGGAGTAACTAGAAATAAATGAAATGTGCTTAATTTCAATTTCATTTTGGTTGGAAGACTATAAAAATTAAAGTTGCTAAAAATAACCGAACCTGTGATGGTAATAAACGAAAATATTTGCATACGTATCTTGATATATCGTCGGCCTGTACTTAATTAAAACGATAATAATAAGCAGGTGATAGCACTAACGCGACCACATTAAGTGGAACCCGCTGCAAATAACTAAAAACATAATTTGTAGTAGAATAATGGTGGTTGGTGCCTTTTATAGCACAATGTCAAGATAGATACCGCATGCAAATGAACATTCCCTTACTTTGACTCATCTCTAATAGTCTCATATTGTTTATAAAATACAGATCGCTTCTTTTGTATCCGTCTTTCCGTTTTTCGGATATTGTATTCTACTCAAAAGTAAAAAAGTACACAAGGATGGTATGATGAAATACCTGTGTTAAGTAAAGGCATCGCATTTAGTAAATTTATTTCTCGGCATAGAACTATATACTTAGTTCAGCGAACATTTTGAAGCCAACCAAATAATAGGATTTGTTTAACTCTGCAATTGTAGGCTATCGGCAATTTGCCGACCAACCTTTGGTTTCTGGCGTGCAGCGATGTATCCATGCCTCATCTACGGCCACATTGCGTCGCACAAACTCACTCGTATTGTGCTTAAACATATCGAAACATCTCGGCGATATTTTTTTCAATTCTTAATATTTCATGAAGGATGTTTTGCACACGTTTAATTGAGATGATTCCTTATTAGCAATCACTCTAATCTTCGCCCAGTCCTTATAAACTGCAACCAACTTGGTGCAACCGGTGACCGAACCATTCGGTCACCGGTTGATGATGAGGACCATTCGTGTCCTCGAAACGGCCGTCCCGGACTATTTATTATATTACTATATAATAAATTAAACTTGTGTGGTGCGGAGGGTGCCGATACTTATGTGTTGTGTACCATACTACGCCACAGTCCTTGCTATCATTATTGCAACCAACTTCTCTTTGATTTCTGCACACGTTTTCTCATCCGAAAAAATAAGTTGAATCATTGACCGGTATTGTTGTTTTTTCATAATTTCACAAACATATAAACTTGCTCACTTTAAGAGTTCTTAAAATAACAGTACTCGATGAATCTCTCTGAAATTTTGACAAACATTATCTTGATTATCTGATTATCTTGGTAATGCAGATTTTGACACAAAGCACCATTTGTTTCTAAACACGGGCAATTCTCATGCCATCCTTGTAAATCATATAGTTTTGTTGCAGATGTCATACGACATAATGTACCTTCAATAACCGACTATCGAGACATAGTAGTGGATTAAGTTTAAATGCAATAGCAACACAAGCTACAACAAACTACAATTGCATAAATGAAATCTTATTATCAACTGAAAGAACAAAATATAATAGCAACATCAAAAAATGTAATAATACTAATCAAAATATCTACATATCTTGCATATTGTCAGCCAGTTCATGATTATAACAGTAACTATAAGCGAGTGATAACATTAACCGCTTAACAAACTCCTCAAAACAAGAAAACTTACCCCGTTTTCAGCAAAAGCCTATACTTATCTACAGTTCTTCGTAGCATCTAAATAGTCACTTGGGAGGGTGAGAGTGAGTCATTGTAAGGGGGATGAAACAAAGGACGACAGTGAAGAGTTCGACACCGATTGCGTACAGTCATCATAAGGGGGTTTGATGAGTAGGGGTGGTTGCAATTTATACAATAATCTAAGGGACTAAGGTCGTAAGAACGGAAGTTCTCTGCTGTCGTATTGGATTTGGCATGATCATGGTGACTCAATGCTGTTTTTTTTTTTAAGCGAAACTTCGGGATCAATTTTGGGAGAGTGAAAACTTTTGGTTTAGATAGGACATTTTTATTATGTTGCAAAAGTATACAATGCTTAAGAGTATTGGAATAGAGGGAATTTTAATCATTAAATGCGCCCTGTGGTGTCAGTCAACATCTAGAATTCACACTCCCCTACGTAAACATAATAACTGTCTAGCAATTGTCATGACGACATCACAGTCTGTATAATTAATTTTGCTTCATGAATTAACATTTTTTGTTATTTTGTTTAAATATCTTCCGGTGCAAAAATGATTGGCACATTACGTGAATTTTATTTAGAATATTTATTAGTTTTATTTTAGCAGGAAGGTAAAAAGCAATAGAAAATTAAATACCTAAGTTACTTTGTGGTATTGTATTACAAAAATCGATACAGAAACTATATAATCGACTACTACATTTCAAATGCTTCTATTTCGAAGATATTTACTTCAGTACCCTAACTTGTCGTCGTAAATAAGAAATTTATAGATCGATATGTGAAGATATAAAGGAGCTATAAAATCTCTTTCTTAGTTCTTGTATAATAATAGGCGAGAGATAAATACCAATAAATTCCAAACAATCGTATTCGGTATGTTTTTATAGTTCTCTGAGAATTTCTAGAAAATGAACAAAACTTCCTTAAATAATAATTTCTGGAAAGGCAAGCGGTTTTCTCGACGAGAGAGGCAACAAACTAGTTTAATGGGAATAAATCAGACCCTATTTAGAGGGACATAAGTTTAAACATGTTATACGTAGGGATTACCTACAGAGCTTTAAAAGGAATCATATATAGAATATATTGGATATGTGTAGGTATCCTTTTATGTTAGAATTGTATGCGTAATTCTGTTGCGTAGAGTAAAGTTATGGAGGTGGGCTATAGAGTTATTGTTTATGAGTTCCTGAAAGATTGAACAAAGTCATTCTAATGGAATTCATTTGCATACGTTTATTGCCTGTGAATAACTTCTTGATTGGTGAATTACTTTACTTTCTCCCTTTTTGGAAAATTTTTTGTGATAATTTCCCCATGAAATAGATGTAATAGCGTAAAGTACATACTGTTTCAAGTAAATTCTTCTTTAAAAGTATTTTCACGATGTTTTATTTAATTTTACAATAGAATTTGTTACAATAAACCGTAATTAATGAAAGGTGCGACTTCACGGCAGTGGTCTACATAACGACTAATTAATTGTGTATGTTTTTCCCATAAATTTACGCGACATGTCGATGTAGAAGGGATTTACGCTGAACATTTGGAGGCGTTGAAACTTATAATTTTAGGTAAGTACCCAACTAAATCTAATGTTATACAAATATTGCAATTTCGTTCGCGATAAATGAGATAACTGTGAACTACATTTAAAGTTTCCTTTGTAGGGAAAGAATGTTTCACTAAATTATTAAAATACGTGGTGCATTCGGACATTAAGAATGTTTCATCTTTTACAATATGATAGTAGGACCATGGCAATATGCTTGCTTAATAGCAATTTTACAAAAATTTTATTTTCAGTGTAGATAATTTAATAACTAATGTTAATTTACACGACTGCTGGTGCCTTTGTTAAATATAAACACTTTATGGAACAACTATTACATAGGTTAACATTGCAAGGACACAGTGTTAGATTCCATTTTTTTCCAACAATCTTGGAAAATATAGTACAAAAACGTATGCGAATTCAAAGCAAATTTACTTAATGATTCTAAATTGTAGAAAATTCAGAATGCAATGACGATGACTAGGAAACAGCTGAATCTACTAACTGTAATAATGCAAACACCTCAAAAGTACCATCAATGAAATAAAACCTTTAAAAGCTTATAGAAATCTGACGATTGTTTCATTGTCGGGCATTCTTTCCTATAACTACATTGCAGACGTGATATTCATCAATTTTCGTTATAATTAAGCAATAAATCAATTTGGCAACACTATCCGTGTGTTAGTGTTTTCTACAAATTCAATACCACACGTATTTTATGCAATTCAGTGTAGAAAATTGGAATGAAAAGCAATGCTTCCAAATATTGGAATGTTGGTAAATAGTGAAAAAATGTTATTCAAAGTAACAATATTTATGACTTTTAAAGAAAGTATCAATCCATATTTCCTAAACGTGCAATCCTTACTTTTTATTCATGTATTGGATCTATTTCGAATTGGCGCAACTCAAGTCAGAAGGCTTACAATAATACACACATACATTTACAATTAGTAACAATGAAGCGACCACTTCTTCTATAATCCAGTTCTGGTCTGAATGCACTTCGTAGATAAGTTTACGATAATAAAGTTTCTCGACTTCAATACAAGTACAATGATTAAAAGCAAAATCAAATATATTACAAGGGATAACAATCGATCAAGTAGATTCCACTTGAACGGCTCAATTATCCCTGCAAAACGGATAACCGATTCCAAAATACATTTTCGCCCATAAATTCCTCCCTTAATACTAAGGCGGTTCGCACGGTCACAAGGTGTTCGCCTGCACATTGAACATCGCTACTTTACAACCTAACCTTTCCCCCGTTCTAGTTTCTATTACGATCAGGTAGAGGTGGCGACCCATGGGTACCAACCAAAAAAAAAACATAGTCGAAGGCAAAAGAAAGGAAGAACGGTAAAGGAAAGAAACAGAAAGGAGAGGTCTAATTTAGATTGAATTCTTTTCCCTACGACTTCTTTGTCTAACATACAAACCTCTGTAAAAGAAACGAAACCCCAACGGATTTCGCGGTGACGCGATGCAGATGACGGTGACATAAAAAGGAGGCAATCCGGAAGAGGAAGAAGTTGCTCTTGGTCGTTCAGAAGGTCGGAGGTTATAGATGCGTATCCGAGATAAACAAGGCATGCTCTCCTCGTTTCGGAAACTGATTCGTTTGGTTGGATAAGGACGAAAAAAGTTTGGATCGGCCGCCAGTAGGAAAGAACTCGTTTCGTGCACACAGTGTCGTCTTACTTGTATGATAGAAAGCATGCTTTGCCTTTTACTTGATATTGAAACGCGTATATTATACGGTTTACGAGCGCGATAAATGCTTTTATTTGGGAACGTGCTGGTGCGTAACTTTGCTATAAAATATGCAAAACGATGTCTACGCCTTTCTACCATTATGCAATTTATGTATATCACACTGTTGGACCCTGCGGGGATCTCGATGTTTTAGAAATGATAACTATTGCAACTGGTATCCGCTGTATGCTTCTTAGTCGATAGATGTAAGGAAATAATTTACTTAGATGTATTTTTAAGTAATTGTTTATCATATAAGCACTTTCCCAATGAATTAACTTAACACATCGGTTTCTATACCAGATGTATAAAAACAAATTACGAAATTTTACGTAGGAGAGTTGATTGCGAAGATTGTTATTTTATTATTATTCCGCTGGTGTAAATCAGCGTCCATGTTACCGACTAACACTTGATATTCAAATATTTTCACAAATACTTTCTACGTATACATCCAGCGGTTAAACCATACTAGTTGTTTTCTAGGGTATGTAACTTATTTTGAAATAATAATATTTGTATTACAATTTTTACATTTTACAAGTAGTTCACTGTTTAGACGAATGGCAATCAATAGAGCCAGCTGAGTTAATCAATGTATTTCAGGACACATTTCGTTCATAAATTAAATACGTTTACGTATAAAGTTACTAAAATTATCGTTCATTAATACTAGAAAAATGTCATAGACCAACAAAGAGAATGAAGATGTTTTTTTATTCGTCAAACTGAAACACAATAGGGAGTAGAAGTATCGTTTTTCTAGATCTCATTTCAAACCTGGTTGAAAATGGATCGTTTACCAAGCCGCCTAATTTTTATATTAATAGGAATTTAAATGATAATCAAAAGGATATTTTACAAATATTAAATTAAACAAACACAACATTTAGCAACGTTGCTAAATTTGCGCAAAAAACAAATATTATTTTTAGACTTATTACATTAAGAACTTTGGAGATATTATTGCAATTAATGATTCATTAATATACGGACAGTTCCATTAAAGGGAAATAGTGATTAATAAAGTTTGAAATTGTCGTATATATATGCACGTAAATATTCTCATCCGTACATGTTAGTATTATTATTAGGTTTAAATAAAACAACAGACTATTAAAAAGCATTGCCGTCAAGTGACTCCACAAATTAGAAAGGCAAAGAGTTGTCCAGGCCTAAACATTGTTATTTTTCTTTATTAGAAACACTAGCAAAACTTGAAATCAAAAGACTGTCGAATGTAAAGCAATAAACTAGTATATATTCAAAGACTACATTAAATATAATTCTATCAGGGGGTAGACTATGTATGACTAATCTTGTTCCCTGGCTGGGCCAGATTTCGAAGCTGTTATTTATAGACTTCATTAAAAAAAATCAGTGGACAGAAGCCAAATGAACTAATTCTTTCTACACATAGACTGATTATTCGAGATTTCCTTTAACACTTTTGAAATAATGTTGAGCGATTACTCAACCTTGTAATTGCAAGTGGCAATAAGTTCTACAGTAAACTACAGTAGACAACGAATAAGGCAATTTATATGGTGCTAAATAGCTACAGAATAATTAGTATAACATAACATTTACCTTATACCTTTATACCTTAAGAACTATAATAAAATAATTAGAGGTCTTTTAGCTTTAGCCTTCGTATGCTAAATAGTTTTTGCTCCAGATACATACCTGCTTTGATTTTGAACCCCAACACTTCAGCGTAATCTGGCAACTCACTTACATTCACTGGTCCTTCGAGAGAACAGTATATGCAACCTATACGGGGGCATAACGAATAGTATGTGTAAAAACCACAAATGACCGATAACGACAGCGTTGCATCATATTTCTCTTTCGTGTATGGTAATTTTGCTTACGAATTGTGAAGAAAAAGGAAAGTATTGAAAGTCGTATTAATCTTGCATTCTTCTATAATTACCTAATCACGCAGAACGCCCATCTAATAACAATCTCATTGTATATATCATCCTTAACCCAAACTTCCTGATTCGTTAACTACTAATAGTTTGCTGTTGCACTACCTGACTACGAAAATTAACATATATCTTCAAAGAGGACTGCGAGATAATTTAAAAGAATAATAAGTGGTAGGTATAAGACGGCACGTGGGAAACGAGACAATGATCAGGTCTGACAGTTCATCAAAAGCGCCATAATCCTCAAATCTCGTTGCAAGGAACGGTACGGGAACAGATGGGTTCTGCTTAAGAATTCAAGGCGAGTAGAAAAAGCTAGCTGGAGCGGAACAATAATGTGTAACAACAATACGCGACGTATTTGTAACGTTTGTCGCGGAAACAACACTTGAAACAGCTGTCACGTCTTGTAATATTATATAAACGTTGAAAGATACATAATTTTTTGTTCTCATATAACAAGTTCAGAATACAGAATAGCTTCAGCTTTGATTTCTTTGATAGTGATAGTGTGTAAAAACTAAAACCTCTAGTCATTACTACTATTACTATCTTTATTAGTGATTGATTTTATGGGAAAACAATATGAATTTTAAAATCTATGTAAGTTATCTGCACATATGTCGATATATTTTAAAATACAATATACAGTGGCAGAATCTTTGCTACGTTTTTGCACTACAAAATCAAAAATGCTTTACAATATAACAAAATATAAGGTGTGACCACTTTATACAGGATTACCTTCACTTAAGATTTATCAATTCTGTTATATTTACGAAAAATAATTCTTGGACGCGTCTCAACGAAATAACTAACACATTCTTACAGTTTGATATCGATTTCGCTTTGCACTTTGGTCATTATTTGAACCAGAGAGGTATCCAAAACTCATTCCTCTTTTGAAATGCCTTTAACTAATTCCCAATTATAGTAATCATTTGTTTAGCGTAACTTTGCTAAGATTGATTGTTGAGACGTTTTGGCAGTAACATATACAACGTGTCCACCTATGGTTCGTGTATGAAGAATAACTCCTTTTAAACAATTTAAAGAAAAAGTTATCAGAGAAAAATTATTCGGCGACAAGTTGTGTACAGCACAACATAAAATTACGTTCAAGTATGCAGGGCGTTCGATTTTCGCTGCGCACGATGCAAATTTGATTTTGTAAACGAATCAGCCTTTATACTTACAGGTCTGCCGACTAACATTCCGTATACGTATCTTGAGAATTTTTAAGATCTTAGCAAAAGGTTGACGTTCTTCGATTGGGTTTTTCGTGTCGTTTTCTACATAAACTAGATTCTACAAGATGGTAATTGAAGTCATTATCGTGTTTGATGCTTAGATCCTTTTAACAAGAACCATTCTGTATATAAAAGCTCTTTTTTATTTTTTATAAACATTTTCCTTTATCGAAACTGCGTCTCTATTTCATGTGTTAAATAGTGATGGGCACCATCGATAGTGTAAGCAATAAGATTACATAAAGTGGAAATAAACCTAAGAATTAGCAGAATCTTTGTTTTTTTAAATTACTTTTGTAATGAGTCTTTAATTAAATAAATACTATACAGTTAGACGTTACGAATAATGAAATAATTATGGATCGAATATGTCGAAGCAATTGCCAAAACAGTAAAATAATGAAACTACGTTCGTTTTCGATAGGACTATCGAAGACTATCCATAGTTGATCCAACTAGCGATAGTACTATCGATGGCAAAAAAATACCCATAGTGCCCAACATCAGTATTAAATATGAAACAAAACGCTGATTTGATTATAAACAGCGTGTGATAATTTCAAGTTTCTCAAATTTCATAGACTAAAAAATCTACTTTCACAAATAGGATGCATGTTCTAAGTAAATGTATTTGAAAAAAATTACATCTAAAAGACAAATGAAATGTTTACTTTCCATTCCTCATTGCTATAGAAGGCATTAGATATTCAAAACGCTGACTAACCTATTTTCCTACATACAATACTGCAGGTGTTCCATTTGATGCACTTCTAGCTGTTATATTTTGCTACGTTACTAAGGAATATGAGACTAAATTGCAAGCACTTTCTAAGTCATTTATGTCGAAGGCTGCTTCAAGAAAACACGTTTGTGTAGATAACAATTACATGTTTGTTTGCGACAAAGAGATGTGATTAGAAAACGAGCAAAAAAAGTTACATATTGAAATCACGTTGCTCATCTCGACTACTCTGCAACTTCATTTTCAACCCTTGCGGGTCGTTAAGGGTCGTAGAATCTTCATTAGATCGCCATACATTACCGAAATTTCTAACAAATCGCTCCCTATAGACGAAGACGACAAAACAAGCTGCATGTATCATGTGCCGTATTCCTTTTTGGCTTCTCGAAGCCACGACACCGTTTTCCACATTTGCATACGACGACTGTACGTATACCAGATGGTATACACGGTATTAAAATTCACCTCGCGCTAATAACGAAAGCCTTTCAAGAACATTGTGACCGTTCACAGACAAACGTTAATTTTAATTAAGATTACCTGTTTGGATAACATGCAATGTAAGTGTAATTGATTGGAGAGAGTAAGCGCTTTCTGTTAGAGCGAAAATGTATTAACGGATAAAAATAATAAGATAAATGGACAAGTTGAGATGTTATTAAATATCATTATACCACGGAATTAATTGATGAAAGGTAATCTAATGTTATATAAATAGGCTTAGAGATAAGACGGTATAAAGAACTTACTTAACTTACACTTACACTTTGGATTACTCCGAAGCATTAGAAATTCAAAAGAAAAATACCTGAAACAAAAAAGTGCATTTAGTACTGTGTTTGTTGCGCTTCATTTTAAAGTATCGTTAGCATAGGGCGGTGTAAGAATTAGAGTGCAGTGTGAAAGTTCACAGTTTACTTTTGAATCTCAGAATTATTACAGAAACTGCAAATAGACATACCGCATAACGTTTATGTGTAATTCCCCACATTACAAAAAACAAATTAATATCAACAGATAAATTTAGATTATGTTATGACAAAGCAAATCATTGCTGTCGGTTGTCAACTTAATGTGAAATATTGCACTAACTTCGCACTAATTCTTACGCTAATTTCGAATTAGCATATGTGAACCCAGCATTACACATGCTCTTCTTTATGAATGAAATTAAAATAATAACCAAGTAAATATTATAAACAAAGAATTTGGCGACTAAGAATACAGATATATTTTGCATTCTTCAAATCAATGTTAACTTTATGCGAGCCGATTTCCTATTTCTTATACTTAGATGCCAAATTCACAAGTCTCCTACTTATATGGTTGGTCGAGCGATGCACTAAACTTAGTGGGACCTTTCTCGTTGTAATTTGTTTACTCCTCACAAATCTGACTACATCTGAACCTTAAACTTACTGTACATAATAACAAGCTCGCCTATTTAGGAGCTAACTATTGATGATTCTACCGGAGCTAATCATCGACTAGCCTCTCTTTTCCCAAGATAGATCCCCTTTTGAATCCCCACTCATAGTGTTCTACAAAAGTGGTCAAGTCAGTTCATATCGTTTTGTAACTGTTTTTGTGTTCCAAAAAAGTGATCGCTGATACCAAAACACAATTTCTTGAATTGACACAGTTTCTCTAATAACTGTCGCAACACTATGGAGTTACCAAATCATTAAACAGGAATTAAGATTCCAATATGAACTAACCACATATAGTACCCTGAAACAAAATATAGAATGAAGAGAGAATGTGGCGCCATTATACGAATTGGTAAAAGAAAGTAAAGCGTAACTAACACAATCGCGATATTTTAATGTTTTTACCTATTAGATTCGCGCAAGATGTGCAAGTATGAAAGTTCGTGTTATTCTATTTTTCTTCCTATTTATTATAGTCATCCGTGATCTTTGAGTTTTCGATAGTTTGAGGTGAATCTCCTCTCATTTAAATCGAACTATTAGGACTCCATTGTACTTTTTCCTCTGATTTTGACATTCTTTGGAACGTTAAAATTCAGAAATTTGGCTCTTTAGTGTATTTTCTGTTTTTTTTTTTGTTTTCAATTTTCGCATTATCCTAATGCCTCCTCCAAGGAAATGTTTAAGTTTTGCCAAAAAGAAAATTTAAACAGTTAGCTGAAGAATGCTACAAGGAAAAAATAGTAACTTCTTCAGAACAAAATAAATACTCATCGTTTATAAAGACAACTTGGGATGGTCCTTGACTTTATCGTAAGTATAACAAAGACCAATTTAAACAATTCAAAGGAATATCCAAGGAAAATAGGACCGAGTATTATTTTTCGCTACTCGCTGCATTTTGAATAAATTATTATTCTTCGTATCGGTGTCGCAATATGGGCAGAGTTCTATCCAAACAAGTGGTAGTCTTGGCCATAAAGGAAGTCACACTAATTGCTCACACTAATTTTTATGTAAGAGGAAGGGGTTGGCTTATATAGAGCCTACTTCTGACTGTAGTAGCAATGTGTTCGACTCCTATCAGGGTCACGTACCATATTTTTCTGGTGGGCCCTGAACAATGTCGGGTCTCCATTCACATGTTGGAGAATAATTAACTGCGCTTCATTTTTTACGGTGAGAAGGTGATAGTAACATATTTAAATTGGGTAAAAATACTTCCACATAACTGCTGTTCTTATACGAATGCCTTAATAAATACATGGTCCGACAATTCGGTTTTTATAGATACCGCACGAAATATTGAAACGAAATCAATGCAGTGGACGACACATTATCTACAGATTAGAAAGTGATTTCGTTCCTCGCACAAACCTCGTGGTATAGTGGCTAACACATTTGTTTAGAAAATGGAAGATGTCAGGTTCAATTCTTTACCGGGCTTCACATCTTTCAAAAAATCTAATTACGTCGGAAATACCAAGGAAATTATGGATTTTTGCATTTCACCAATGAAAGCCAGTATACATATATTAATTTCACCATCTAGTTTTATTAATTAAATTTTCTAGGACCTAGTGTAAGTGCTTATTTAGACGTATAATAGAATGTAAAAATTCATTAAGTTTTGAAAAATCAATAGCTGTACAAATTAAGAAAAATTTTGATGTAAATCGACGATAACTCAACTATTTGTTAGGTTAGTCTCCCTGAATCTGATCAGTTTTATCACGTGGGTGATATTCATTCACTCTATCCTACTTATTACTATATAACTTGCTTATCTTTAACAACACTGCGTTCAGGATTTTCAAAATCAAGCGGTTTACATTTAATTAATTTAATGTCGGGTAGCAGATGAACGTCTTGTTGCGCCTAAATAATATAAACTTTTGAAAATGTCATCACATTCCCCCTTGGCTAAAATAACTTCTAGTTTGCGTATAAGACTTGGAAACAGCGTCGCGGTACCATCTCCGGAGAGAGCTAGCAAGAAGTTTTATATACTACCATACATATGCGTTTTACATGTACATATGTGTACTGGTCACGGTTATAATGGACTTAAAGGGGTAATTATCGCGTACCCACATTTACATGAGGCTGCGGTCTTCATAAATCAAATTACAACAATGAAGTCGGGACCGACTAGAAGACGTAAAACAGGCATTTGCGGTTATCCGACAATGGCGACATGTCTCATAAATATCGGAGCCGATTGTGGTCGCCTATTGACCGTCTCCGTCACCCTGCTTTCCATATTGCACAGCTTGCTTCGTTTCTTATTATGCTGCGTGATCGCGGCGAATTGGAAGAAATACGACGAAGTCAAAAAAGTCGGTTAGAGATAATTAGAGCATAAAGTTGTTTCTGGCAGCTTGTTAGGAGCAAGTAGGAAATAGGGATAGAATTGCAGAAGTGACTTCTGCGTTTGTAAAATGTAAATGTAACAGGTGTAACAAATGTTTTGGGAATTTTACGCTTTCATTCATTTTTATGCACTATTTAACGACGTTCAAACTTCTTAAACATAATTTAGATAACACTCAATGGTCCAAATTGTTCAATTTGACGCAAGTTCGCTTGAACACTTCCCATAAAGCGTTGTCAAGATTCACCGTTAGTTTGTTTGAGTTTAGTTGGACTCCCGCTCTTTAGCTGATCCACAGTTTGAACTTTTCAACCATTCTCGTAAATCTTCTCGGTCAATGAAGTCAATAAATGATTGATTAGACCTAGCTTAAGGCATCTTTGGTGGATTATACGCAGGAGGCACAAAACGTGTGCTGCGCGCTTCCAACCACTGTGCTGTTTCTCGAATATGATGACTTCAAGCTAAGTCTGGTCAGAACAGAATTTCGTATGTAGGGTCTACAAACACCTGCCTCCGAAATAACGCACCAGACTAATATATTTTCTGGGAATTTGGCTTTTGTCTTATCTTTTACTTCGTCGGATGTCTTATCAACATTTCGTATGTGGAAATCAACATTATCAGGAATATTCGCGTTAAAAAGTTCAAAATCTTTTACATCTTTCAGAATTATGATTTTGCTTCTAGCAAAATGAATATCTCTCAAAAAATCAGCAACATTGAGGGATTCTCTGAAGCTGAGCTTGGCTGTACTTTGAGCACTTTTGTCTTCTTCTGTGTTTTATATATTTCTTTTATTCTTGCGAACAATAAAGGTGTGAGAAACATCGTCAACACTTTTTCTCAAATTTTCGTTGTGAAAAATATAGTATATCTACATTATAAAAACGTTCCTTTCATTCACAGCCGCAAAAAATCACGAAGTACTCATTTCTAATTATACAATAATTGATTTAGTTAGGGGTCAATTGGTAAGCAACAGTAATCGTTAATTATATTACACATTTTTTGACATAAGGAAATTGCACAGAAGAGAAGTTATTATTTCGTTTCACCACTACCGTCGTTGGCTGGATTTATAATGTTCTCCCAATTCCCTCGCTACCTAGATCATAGAAGATAAAAGGAGTTGAAGCTACTAGAAACGAGCTCATAGCAATCAGAGGGGTTTTAACTGTGAACGAGTGGATGTATTGAACTCACGATGCGTGGTGCTAATGACAGCTAAACTTGATGTCGTGAATTATAACACTACAATACATATACACAGAGAGATCTTTTGTTAAAGCGGTTCGCTCTGGAGATTTAATCCTATCTATCCTGACGTACTTACATTAGCGTAAAATTCAAGTATTTAAGTACAAGAGGAGCGTTAATTATTCTCCATTCCAAATTCACCGAATATTAAAATTAGATACCTGAAGCTTATCTTACGTGGTCCATGAGGCAGCCAGTAAAATCAACAACATAAAAAAAAATAAAACTTAAGCCATTGTTTATCAAAAACTAACAAATTTGTATAAACCTACTATCATGAATTAATTACGACAATGTTCTGTAAAGCAAGGAAGGAATAACAATTAACATACAAGTTAAAATGAGAAAAAATAATAATAAGTGTTACGCGCGATTTTTGCGGCCATCCTGTATCACGCTTTCCTTACGAATTTTTCCTCCAAAGCGCTTACTTTATGTCCTGAAGCTAGGCAACCCGTATAGTGCGAATTATCTACATTAAGTTTTTTTTTTTATTTATCAGATATTGCAGCCCTTTTAACTTAATTACAGCTTCAATAATTTATGGAAAATTTTTGCACAAATGTTTTTGCCTCAATTTTTCTCCTTATTTTGCTTAAATATTTTAAGAACCTAATTTTTCACAGTCTACGTAACACAAGAATAAAGAAAGAAAATATGACAAATGCACGATATAGTAATAATTAACAAGAATAATGTATGCTCTTGGATTTGAGATTTGATAGTTTGGTAATTGTTATGATTTTGATTTTTTCTGTATATCTAATAAAAATTAGTTCAAATCTCAATTCTGGAGTTAACTGCGGTTTCGCTGTTGAATCTTTCTAGCCCCCAGAATTATAAATGAATACGGCCCTGCGATCTTTACTTGAACATACGCAAAACGCCTAACACCGCGTACAATACACTTGAATACAAGTTTTCAGCTACTAAGACGCAACCAAGACCTATAATTACTTCTACGAAAAAATATAAGTACGAACCGCATGGATCTTCTTGTACCACACGATCTTTCTTATCTGCATCGATCTCAACAATAAGAGTACCTACATATACCGATGGCAGACAAGAAGGACGATTTCTTTTATATAGACGTACCCAAGTATTTGCCGCACAGCGTGTAACGACTCCACCTCTAAGAGTGTCTAACATTAAATAAAATAACCGGTTGGAAAAGATACACGGGTTCGCATTCAATTTTTACGATGTTATTATTGCCGTATGAATTTCTAAACGTCTCGCACATACAAAGTTTCGATTCCACCCCATTTTCCACCAAAGACGTATGTTCCAGCCTCCCGTTGAGTACACGTCAAGTGGATCGACCGGTTATTAAATGATAGGCTCGGATGAGCATCCACTCCTTCTTCGCTTTTATTTTCATTATTCGAACCGGACGCATTCTGTGTCAACTGCATGTATATTTTACTACTCTTCTTCGCGACCACTTGAGATGGAGATCGCCTTCTATTTATTTAATGCGAACTTAAGGCGCCCCAAGTGCTTGCGGTTTGGAATTAATGCGATTTGGGTACGAGAAACATTATTATGTGAGAGCAATTTAGAAAAGGAAACGAGAGTTTATCCTAGAGAATTGTTTTCGTTTGGCATTGCAATGTGCTGCTTGAAGGGGATACTAAGGACCTTGTAGAGATGCTACTTTCGAGATTTATGATAAACTACTTCTTCGAAAGTTGGAACAAAAATCCACTTATCTCGCATTTCATTTGAAAGGGTTTTCTTTTTCAATAAGTCATTTTATGTACTTAATAGTTTCGGAATTTTATTTCTAAAAGTGTTGGCGTTTTCTATTCTTCAATGCAAAAGAATAAGGTAAATACTTTTTATTGTAGAAATAGTTTTCTACAATTTGCTCTACAATGCACATTGCACTTTAACTGCTTGCTTTTGCTTCAGAAGTACTATATTCGCCTCAGGTTTGTGCCTCCACATATGTACCCTGTATGCGGCATACTTCATAATATTATACTTTGGAAATATTCTATTCTTACCCAGAAAAAATATTTAAAAGTGGCACAACTCTATTAATAATCGTATATATCATGTGCGGGATGTCTTTAATGAACAGAGATGACCAAGACAGGTGAAATTATTACTTTTTTGTAGCGACTAGGCAGACTCGTGTCTATTCGTCTCATAAGAAAGGGTTTGTGTTGCCTACTGGTTTCCCCGAGAGTCGACAAAACACGAGACTCTCTAGTCGCTGCAAAAAAGTAATAATGTCACCTGCCTTTGTCATCTCTATTAATCAGTCGTATTTTAGTAAGTAGCTTAAATCCGTTAATATTAGTTCTGGAAGAAAGTTTTTTGATACTTTCGAAACGGGTTGAAGGTTGGAAAATTGATAGAGGTAACTTATTATATCTGGTTTCTTAATTGATAATACACAGAGTATTCTCTTTTAAAACTATACTGGTCAAAGTAATTATAGAAACGGTTGTTTACATCTCAATAACCTTTGCAATATTATAAAGTTTATCCCGCATTTTCTTCGAATAAATTTGCAAAAACAAACACATTCTCACATGTAATTTCTAACATGCTGTAGTTGTAAGAAATATTGATGTTTAATGTTAGCTCTTCTGTCATATGTGGAATCGTTACCTAGAAACCGGAGGATATAAAAGACGCATTCGAAAAGGTTCTAAGAATTGAACAAGTCGAATACAGGACCGACTTTTAGTCCTATCCTCTTTAGGTTCTCGCACATCCCCTACAAAAGATCACCAAATTGGGCTCAGAACGACTCATGGATTGGCGATTTCCGACTAAACAAATACGAATAAGAAAGCAAGCTTGACACTAAGCAGACCCCTGCGAAAGCTTGTTCTAACTTCGAACTACACAAGGTGTCGTTTAAATGTCGCATGGCAACCTCCGACATTGGATGCCATTGCTCTTCATAGATGAATCCCTATTTCATTTAGCTCGTTATAATGGTATAGTACATGTATTCATATGAACGCCACTCTGCGGCTGCCAGAAAAAAATTGTTGGCGGGTCGGTGCTAGGTTGGGATGGATTGAGTTTTGACGACAGAATATATCTCGTGGTAGATCTACGGGAATTAGCCGCTCCTCGGGCGTTGATCTTATTCTGGAGGATTATGGTATACATCCAAATTTTGTGTTAATTTAGGACAGCAAGCTCCAATACCTAGGTCATCACCGAAACTTCTCTTTAGTACCATGGGTCTCAAACCGTGGATTGGCCTTTACCAATAGAACTAATAGAACATCAGATTTTCCAACAGCTAGCAAACGTCTTAATCGAAGAATGTGAGAAATCAGTAGGGTTATACAAGGTATGTGTCGGAGGTGTTAAGCAATAGTTCATACTAATGGGAAACGCGTTATTAGTGACCCACAATTCTTTAAAACGTTATACAAGTAGGATATTTGATAGTCACTTCATATTTTGTATTTTCTTTGAATTGGTACTGTTACCTGAAAATTAGTTTTATTTTTCCAAATTCATAACTTTTTAAGATAAGCTTAGCAAGATAATAGAAATCTTATTCCAACTAAAAAGTTACCAAGGTGAATAAGTGTTTATCTAATTATTTTGAGCAGTGTACTTTTCAAACGTTCAATAATTCTTCAATCTTGTTTTATTAGAAGGTTTAAAAGTTTTGAAAAAAATGCATATGGTTTGGAAGCCTAAATTTTCTTATAGAATAATATTGGCTTGGCTAGGATATATAAAAACACTGCCTGGTGTGATTTTTAATGGTCAATAACGAAAAAGTAAAGAAAGGGCTAAATAGAAAAGTATGAATGACCAAATCACCAAACATAAACTACTTACATGTCAACAAACGTTACCATTTCAAATAGAATTGTAATATCGTAAACATATCGAACCTAGCACTATACCGCACTAAAAAAATGTTTGTTTTCAAAGATTTGACATATTCAAAATTAGTGCTTTTTAATTTTAAATCACTTTTTCTCTAAAAATCAAATTTACTTACTAACAAAACTGTTTAAATGAGCTGCTGTTTTGTTTAGATTCTCAACGGAATAAATTCCTGCGCTGTTTGCGATGGCTTTTGTTTTTCCACCCTCTTCAGATGATGAAATGAGTTGCAGCGAGCATTACAATCCTTACCCCATTTCGTTAACAACATCTAGAATTCCAGTGCGAGCGGATTGAATATATTTTTTATTGCTTCGTACATCTTGAGAATGTCAAACGCAGCACAGACCTCGTATAATTCTGTTTCCTTCCTGAGATTCGTGATAGTCTTTGTATTGTTATAAAAAAATCAACCTAAAACTGTAAGAACTTCGAAACGGTCTGTTTGAATATGAAATCGGGCTAAACCTACAATGTTCATTTATCCTTAAAAATTCAGATCCTTATCTATCGATTTTTGTGTTTAAGTTTATACGAAATCTTAATTACCGTTCCAGGAGGGTTGATCTCGTGAACTCGGTGAGGGTCGTGGTAATATTTGCAGCTTCGATGATTCATTGAATTGGATTCGACGCTGCTCTAATCTCTTCTTATCTAGCGGGTTGGAATTACAAGTGGAAGTTAATCGAAAGTGCCGTCAGCCAGCCTTCAAGCATTTATTTCTCTGTCCCTCTGTTAGAAGCTAAATAATTAAATTTTAATTTATAGGAAGGTGTACACGGTGGGCCAAATTCGATACTTTTAATAGGGAACTTATATTTCTAAAGGAATTAGACAAAAACTGACCTAAGCTCCTGGAGCTCGATTTTAAAAAGAAATCGATTGGTGAAATCCCTATTTTTATATCTTCCTTAATGTAACAGATACAGAGCATTTTCTTAAAGTGTGCAATTTTTAAAAACCCTTGTAACTTTTTTATTTGTGAAAATGCTTGATTTATATGAAAACTATATTAGGGCGCTTTTTGTCGCAGAATCCTATGCTCTAATTTTTTCTTTTTTTAAACTCCTATTTTTTGAGATATTATCAAGACTTGTGTTTTTTTTTTTTATATGGAACACCCTATCTATTTTTATAGTATTGAAAAGCATATAAAATTACCTTTAGAATGATATAACACACTTGATATTTTATTTAAACAATTTTTAAATTATGTTTTTTTTTTTTCATTTCACATTATTTTAAGATGGCTACTTTTACTTCCAGAAGATAGTATTTATCGCTGTGTGTGTGTACTGCACCATAAAATTACGCGATAGCACGTTCAAACACATTAAATCCAGAAGTTTCTTACGTGTAACATTTATCTCTGCAAACATACTTTTAGCAAAGATAGAAAATCCAGTATTGAAAAGTCGTCTAGAAGCGTATAACGGTCATTTTCTTCCAAGTAACACTATCTTAAGGCCAATGGACACATACAGGAAAAAGTCATATTGACAGTTCTCTTCACCAGTTTATGTACACATGCAAGTTCAAAAATATGATATTTTTAAAAATTTATGCACTATAAATTATTCAGGATGACCAACTTTTCGTTTCCAATTTGAAATTTTTGAACTGACATGTAAATGTAAGTGTAAGTGTAAGTGTGTAAGTCGTAACCTATAAGTTTCTGTATATAATAGAGTAGACTATTGATTTTAAATTTCTATTTTAGATGCAAGTGTCAAACAAAACATGCAGTCATTAAAGCGCAAAGCATTATTTACATCTTGTCAGTTGTCTCCATGTATTTTGACAAATTGTTATTTGCAACAAAAATGCTACATGTACCAGTTTTTCTTGTCGTTAAGTATTGTGTTGTGATGCAGGTATAGAAAGCTTACGCAGTAAGTGTAATTGATAACAATTTTTTTTGTTTTAAACCACCATTGCGGGTTGTAGTACTTAGAGAAAATTATTCACAGGTTCCCTTGTCGCTTGCATCTATCATTACCGGATGAAATACATGGCTGCTTTATTTTATGCCCAAATAAGTTCTTCATATTTCTAAATAAATTCAGATTTAGATTTATATCGGTTTACTAGAATAAACTGATTAAAATAAAATATATAGAAATCAATTTTAGTGACATACTTCACATACACTATGGAAATCGAAATTTGAATTAGAAGAATCTGTAAATTCTGCGTTTGATTGATGACAACAAAAATTGATTCTAGATTGGCAAGAAATGCTCGCCATACTCGAATTTTGCACCTATCACAAATTGTGACGTCAAAAGATCATCACATCGAAGAGACCCAGATCTACAGAATAATATTAATGTAAATTAAGTAATAATAATAATTGTAAATAGTAACCTTTTATTGGCGTAATTCATTCGCCATGTAAATTACTGTATTTAAATAATTTTTAAAATACGAAAAGAAACGATGCGACACTTGTGCGGCGTTACGAAATTGCAAACTACATTACTCACCGAGATCTGAAGTAATTATTACCGGCTAACTAACTTTTTGCGCGCAGTTACCAGTTATCGAATACCGAATCTACTCACCGAGAAATAACGAAGTAACTAAAGTAACAAGAGTACCGAAAATAATGAAATGTTATATCTCTAATGATGATACCTCATAACTATTACGATACAGCAATTTTGTCGACAGTAGCATCAAAATATCGAAAGTACCGAAATCAAAGTAAGCGGTAGTAACGATTAGGTACAAATAATAAAAGGAAACGAAATTTGACATCTCTAGTACAGAGGTATATGTGTATGTGTCCTTCACTTTGGCTACTACATCTTATCTCTCCCCGAGCTAAACAAATGAAAGTTGTGCATTTCCATTCACATTTACTTATTTCGATTTCGATGTACAATAATTAAAGTTCTCCGCTTTCCGTGCGCTTCACGAAATTAGCAGAGACTAGACAGACTCGTGTTTATTATATATAAGTATAATAAACATAGTTGTAAGTGTTTAACTTTCACTTTGTGATATTTGTATTGTGTTATTTTAAGGTAAACACGTATAACAAGAACGAAGTTAAGTTTCCTTAATGTAATATATCTGCTTTATGTACTTCTAGAAGGTATGTGACAGATAGGTTATCATGTCGCCTATGACGTGAATGTGGGATACCCAATATGACAATTCTGGACAATATCAGTTTCGAAGCAGATCAGCACTTGTCTTAATCATTGCTTCAAAACAAAAGGATCTTGTAAAACATCTAAAGCATCTTATTATCATTTACATAGTTGCTTATTTCAAGGACCAAATTATGTGCGCGGTACACTTCAACGGACTACTAATTGTAAGTCATAAAATGTAGCCATAAAAATCGTTCATATTCCGTCTCGTTCATCGATCGGAGAAAATATTAAATGAACTTCTGTAATTTTGGTCGCGATATCCTTTTTCGATGCGACTAAATCCATTAAGCAAAGTGCCTCCATGCACACACCGGTCTTGTACCTTATAATTAACTCAATTTCACGCCCAATGAATGTAAAGGCGTAAGTAGTTAAGTAATAGTTGAGAACCGCAAGAGCCTCCTGCTTGACACGTTATTTGCCGGAAAATTAAATAAGAATTTTACGGAAGAACACTTAACGGAGAACAAAACGAAAATTAATAACTATCTAAGAAAACGACAGTGGTATGTGGTTGTCTAATGTGATCGTGTATTTTAAGTTAATATTTTAAATTTATCATCCTGAAAGAATTTGAAGTAGACATGATTTTAAAAGGATTGCTTTCAAATAATTGACATTAATACTTTTGCTGAACGGCAAGGTTTGACAAATGGTCTAATGGGTTGATGGCTATTTGTCATTTGTTAAACTGGTAATAAAATTATACAGAACTAGAATTGATATGACGTTAAATTGAAGTCAAGAGTTAAGAAAATCTTTGGAAAATGTATTTCGTTAAGATCTCCGAGGCACCAGAGATTCCAAAGAGACAAAATCTCTCTTAGATTAGAGAAAGTATATGTTTATTACAATCTACAAATTAAATATAATAAATTAAAAAAAAAACTAAATAATTGCTTCATCTGTTTTTTAAAAGTTCTTGCTCAATTGATTGGCAATTTATTGTACATTCGCAAACACAACTTGTTCGTTGACATCATATGGTGTTTGGGGATGGTTATATGAATAATTTGACGTGTAGCACAATCAGAATTTACATTATATTGATGGACTGATTTCAAAATGATTCTTAATTTTAAAAAGACGCCAGATTTAAAAATAATCAAGGAAAAGCTAAAATTTTCTATATTTTAAAACCACACAGCTTTGGCAGTAGCCTAAAAATATGTCGTAAAAGTAGCTTTTATGCTATATCTCTCCCAATCGGTTGCGACACTCCATGCAATGATATATGAAAGTACTGTGTGTGGGTTACTGCACAATAAATTTCCACTAAATCAACTAGAAATATAGACCATAGGCAATTTAGAAAAAGCACTTTCGCAACAAAATTCGGTTTAAGATCTGACTTCACGACAAAACATTTCGTTTGTGATATTCCTGTTTTCCTCAACTTATCGGAAATGAGGACTTCAAATTTGATCGTAAATGATGAATTACATTATCAAAAATCCAGAATGGACTGGTCCAAATATTTTCTTTTTTTAGGATGCATGAATAACAAGGTGTGTACACAAATCAGAATCATTGAAGAATTAAAGGAACTCTCAGCGACATAATGGAAAATAAAGCAAGACCCGTACATCTTAACATGCAAGAAATGAGAAATCGGGTGGCTAGCGGGGTTTTCGGCATTTATTCTAAAAAATTGAGAAGATAGACAATTTTTGCTTAAACGTCTACGTCCAAAAATGATTTTGTTACTTTCAACAATAAGACAGAAAACGAAACCTGTAATTTTAACGTTGCAACTAACTAGCGTTGAGCCTGATGCTTACTGATAGCTAATTATTAATTAAACCTGCAAGAACGAGTATACTTTACGAAATTAGGAGAGACTAGACAGGCTCGTGTTTTGTTGACTCTCGGGGAAACCAACAGACAACACGAACCCATTCTCATGCGACGAATAAGCACGAGTTTGTCTTGTCTCTGCTAATTTTGTGAAGCGCAACTCGTTTCTGCAGGCTTATTAATAACTTATCCTTTAAGGAGTCTCTCTTGGACAAATATTTCGTGTTCCTCCACTCTTAGCAGGCCTTGAACTGAACGTATTGAAAAGTTCTTAATGAAAACCGGTTAACGTGATAAATTCTTATAACTTATTTACCTTAATTTTTCCATTTAGAAGTTATTAATACCATCTGGTTATTGTTAGTAATAAAACCGATTAGATAAAAATGTTCGTTAAAAATTAGGAGTAGATGTAAATACACGAGACGAAATAAAGGTGTTAAATATAACTTTTCCAAAAGTACGAAAAATTTTTATTTGAAAATACAAGTCTCCATGCTAACGTTTTAGTAGTGTTATTGAAAAAAATTAAAACATTCTCAATTCGCAAGATCATAATGTTATCATAAACATCGTGTCGCCTACTGTATTAATAGGTAACGGTTTAAAGAAACATATAACAAGTCTACATCCATAGAGGTACTAAATCATTCAATCACGTATGTCTTAACTGTCGTCCATGATGTCACAATAGTCACATAACACATAACCATCTTATAACGCCGTCAATCATACACAAACAGAACATTAATGTTAATGTATATGACACTTCATTGAGCAAAACGCAGGAAGTCCATACATAGAAGTGAAAACAAAGGCGGTATAGCTACCTCCTATAGTAATATAAAATATGCGCGTACAGTCGCATGAAGTTATGACAATAAAGATACAATGCGAGTGGTTCAGGACCATCCAGGACGCATTTCGTGTCCAGCGGTGACACGATTAAATGTAAATTGTAGTCGACAGATGTCGCACGTCTGGTTTATTGTGATGTCCATTCCGCGAAAACGGTTCGTTGCCGCTAAAACGATTTAATCCGCATTTAACGTCAATAATTGTTTGGGTTTCATCCGAAAGTACGTTGGAAATTTTATATTAACGTCCTAATAATACTTGATTAGTCTATACTTCCACTTGGATGTACATTACTGAAATATGATGGTAATCATTAAATGAAATCACTGGCGATATAGCCGAGTACTAAGAATATATCACATTAGTTTCTGTACTTAGCAAAGAACAATATATATATGTGAAGAAAGCAAGAATAAATATAAAATGTACAACAACTGAAATAAGTCAATACAGCGAAAATTTAGCGAAACCCCTTCTCGGCGCCTTTCATCTTTATAATTCGTAAAAGTTATTTATTTCAAGTTACTTATTGAAACTGAAAAGAAAAGTATCTGGTTGATATTTACACGAACTCACGGTTAATCATATTATAGTAATTATATGCAGTATAGATGTTTATATATGTTTACCAAATTACAAGAAATTATATCGACAGATTTTTGATTGATCGATCGCCCCCCAGTGTTTTAAAAATCTGAATATCTTTCGCTTTGCTTTTAAAAGTTAATTCGAATTACAAGCTATAAATCACTTAACATTTGCTTCTAGCTCATATAGTATATGGACAAACAATCAATATGTTGCCGTTATTCTTTTAATTAATCAATAAACAATCTACTGTTTAGAAACCATTTACATGTATGACATATATTTATCGAAGACTAGAGCGATCTTGTAGAGCATTCTAGAGCTATTGAAATAGCAGGTCCTTGAAGGTTATTGTAAAAATTCAAGACTTATTCTCATTCTTATTACCTTAAGTCGTGCTTGCTTATACGAGTGTACTTACATATGTTACAATAGGGCCATATCACGGAACGTAAGTATAAATTATTACGTATGATAGGAATAAATACATCACGTAAAGCTATCGTAAAATTTTAATGGGCAATAAAAGAGGACTAATTTCAAATCTGATCGTATTTACGGTTTTCGAACAGCTGATTCTAATCGAGTTTTTCGCATCTGCACGTTGCGAAGTCGTCATAAATTCGCGAACGTGATCATTTATGCACCACTAAATCTCTAATGGCGAACATAAATATCTTAGATTCTCGCAAAATATTACCTCCTTACGGTACCCGAATCACAATTTCCATTAATATATTGCTCGTACGGAGGGTTTAAGGAAGCCAATTTGCTGTAAGTGCACTAAGATTAAGTATGCACTTATAATTTCGTAATATCGTTTGCAATGTAAAGGAGACTAATTAAAGAGTCAAATGCTGTTTCGTTTAATTGTTTATCCAGGAGACCCATGATAACGATAAACTTCAGTATTAAATACTGCAAATCAATACGGAAAAAATCAACCTGATAATTTTTAACTTGCTACTGATATCCTTCCATCTATGGAAAAATAACCATTCAACCAAATTCATTCTTCATATTACAGCATTCAGGAAAACTGACGAGCTTGAAAACTACATCATCTAAAGTTTAATTAAATGGCTTTGTTGCATACAAATCGGCCTTTTGATAGTTATAGCACGTGGTTATAGTCGAAAAATTATACATAACATAAGGAAGCAAAAAAATGCATTGTTTGTATCCACTCTTCTTGCAGAGATAAGCTACTATTGAAAAATTTTAAACTTCAATTGAATGCATATGCGACATATGCTCACAAATTAAATTATTCCAACATTTATTAATAATTAAACTTTCCAGTAGTTCCATTATTCCAACATGTTTTCGATTATAATGCCAGAAGCTGCAGTTGCAATTCAGATTTTGATAAAGCGTTTGCTTCTGATATTTTTTCTACGATCTCACCATCACAAAGTATTAGAAGAAAGCGCAGAAATGATAGGAAAGTATATACTA
Source organism: Oryctes borbonicus (assembly GCA_902654985.2). Classification (NCBI taxonomy): domain Eukaryota; kingdom Metazoa; phylum Arthropoda; class Insecta; order Coleoptera; family Scarabaeidae; genus Oryctes; species Oryctes borbonicus. The sequence goes on from LR736872.1 coordinate 6,065,705, forward strand.
CTATAGCTATAGCTTTCTTCACAGTAATTTATACTAACTTTGTCACAATTTCAAAATTTTTCTTGGATTTATTCAGACTTATTTTTGCAAAATTAAGAACTGTGGCTAGAGATAATCCAAAATAATTTGCAACTGGATTCAAGTAATTACAAGAAATACTTTTTTCTAAAAGTGTAAAGTTTAGAACAGTATACAAGCTACGATTTCTGTTACTCACTCACGTTTTCCCTGATCTTCTACTACTCCGTTTTAATTTTTTTCGCTTATAATACTTGTTTACACCTTGTGTCAAATTCCGTGCTCGTCCAATGCCTATACCGGCGAAAACATCTCTTTTCTGATTCTCAGTACCGTAAAGCAAGATTACATAAAAATGGCAGGGTGACTTCAAAATACACTGAAAGTTAGTATTTTTCTTTGTAATAGTTTTTTAATAAATTGTATTATAACCAGTTAAAAAAAAATCAATTTCCGTAATAACTGTGTGTAGTCAAATCGAGAGTAATTTCAATTTCGTCGTCCTTTCCTTTCGTATATCTTCTACACCGGATTTATATGAAAATAACTACTTCTTCTTTGAAAAAAAAAAAGATTGAGCTAACATATTTTTCTGCTGCTGTAAAAGCTTCCTAAGACCTTAAATCCGGCACTCGCAGAAGTAAAGTTTATAAAAGTTTTATCAAGTAACCTCTTTTTACGGGTTTACCGTTTTTACGGGTTTTTGCTTCACCATTCCTCCTATTCTCAAGTTTATAATTATCCATATCTCACTGCCGCTTTCTTCGAACGTTGTTTTTCAATTTGTCCAATTTCCTCCTGTGTTAGCAGATTTCACTAGTATCGTTGGAAGCATAATAAAATAAATCAAATACATAAATTGAATAAATGAAATCGGCAAACACTACGTAACTTTCTCAGTTCATAAAACTCTTATTTACTTATTTACAATTACCATCGCTTTTACAAAGGAAACGTTTTACCGTACCTCCACTTTCAAGCAGATTTTCGTTGTGAGCGTCATAAAATAAACCTTCTACTTTCCTATTATAAGCTTCATAAATAAACCTTATTTCCTATTATTATAACTGCCAAAACACCGCAATTTGCTTGCTCGACTTAAATCGCATCGCGCACGTTTTCATGCAATTAAATCGACTATTGTGCGAATTCTTTACGTCGCGTATAGAATAGAGAAAATAGAAAGGGTTAAGGAACAGCAAGCGTCTAGGAAATTGAGGCCAGGTGCGCTCCAGTGCATACCGTGACTTATTTTTCGTATACCTACCTACGTTTAGCCATAGATGGAGAGCTTCTGGAACGGGAATCCTGCGGTGAGAGGAATTATGTTTTCTAATTTGTTTTATGGGCATGGGGAGCGAGTGAATATGAAATGAAGAGAACAGAAAGGAGTTAGTAAACTAGTGTTCGCTTCTTATTATATTAATAATGTGTGCCTTGGTAACATATGAAGACAAATACATACGAAAATTAGTATCTCTAACATAGAAGAAAACAACTAAAACACTTGAGGTATATAACCTATATGGGTACAGTTGGTTCGCTCGATATTGGCAGTCACATAATCGGTATTTCATTGTCAACTGAGTTTGCAGAAAATTGTACTTCGAAAGTTTCCAAATAATACATATTCGGAGACAAATGCTGCACCATCAAGTATACGGTTATTTTTTTTTATAGGATAAAACGTGTTTTGTGACTTAAAATCAAAAAGTGCACATCGCAAACACTACGCTTATAACGTGCACTGGAGGACAATAGATGATTTGAATTTCTTACTTACATCAGAAAAATATCGCGTGACTGTCATGATCGAACCAATGAAATGTATATTGAGAAAGTTTATACCGTAAAAGAAAATTCAAATTTATATTATAATTCGATCTTTATTTGAAATATTTAGTTTCCTATTTTAGATAATAAGATTTAAGTAGAATAATACGATTCCACAACTGTATTCGCTCAACACAATATAACAGGTATCGAAAATATATGGTTTTCGATCCGGCACAATTGGCTTTTCTGCTAAACGCTTAGCAGTAAATGTTTCATAATTTGGTGCATCGATAAGAAAACTTTTCAACGATTTTCGTAGCAAATTCCTTAGTTTTTTCTAACAGCTACTCATTCACAGCAACAATTGTAGGTTATGATTGTTATACTTATTGGTAATCTTTTCTTTGAGTGCACACAGTACAAGGAGCACTGACTTTTACAAGACCCAATTCGCGTTGCCAAAGTTGTATAATATTACTTAAAAAATGTATTATTTACTCGTACAGCGGTCATCGAAGATCTTAATTTTATTTATTTTTTAATAAACATAAATGTCAAAAATTTAAACTATAAAATGTTAAATAAAATAAAACGGATTACTGAAAATTGATTATAACAAGTGAACAAACAATTTAACATTCATTAGTGAGACACGAAAATATTCCTGAATTTTAGTATCTAAACTAGACATGTTTAGTACTATGGATAAATCTAATCACTTTATTAGATATAGTTTTATATGCGTTCAAGAATTTTAAGTATCAATTTTACAGGAAAATCAAAGCTACCTTACACATATTCATATACGGTTGGAAAAGCATATATATGGGAAGTATTTATGTATAAGCAAGATAAATCAATGTATTAGAGTAGCTACTTCAATTCTGCTGGGTATACGACGGTAATTACAAATGTGTTTGCTTTACTGAGTGCTAGATGCTGTCACACGTAAAGACACGTGTCAATTTTCTCAAACGTATATCCATTAAATGGAGGGAGATAAATTTTAACATCGCACGGAAACGCGTTTTATTTGTGTCGCATATAGGAAGTGGTTCTTCGCACGCAAAATGATAATAGAAACGATATTAGGAATTATTTGGTCTTATTTTCGGTTTCCTTTAATATTTATCTTGAGAAATGACGAATTGTTTAAATTTTCTATTTCTTATTAAAACAATAATTGGATGAAACCGAAAACATGGAAACAAATCCTTCTATTTATTAAACAAAACTAACCAAAATGTACAAATAGTTTCTCCCCCTTCTCCCTCGGTACACTTCCAGGTGACTCCGGTTCCATTCAACTCCAACTATCGCGAATCGACAGCAATGACAAAAGATGATCCAATTTGAACAATCCAACTCCTCCCTAAACATGTAAAATAATTTCACTTTCGTTTCTTATTGCTGCTCCAACAAAAGTCTCCAAAATGTTTTATTGGGTCCCCCTTGATTAAATTCTGGCTACGTCCTTGCTTAATAATACTAAATTTTCTAATTCCTGTAGATTAAACACTATCAATTTAATTTTTATACCTCAATGCGTCTTAGTAATACCGCTTTCAAGAATTTTTCACCTACTATCAGTGGCCTAAGTTGTTGTAACTAAGTTTTCTACGAATTTCCACTAAGGAATTATGCAACCAAAATAACACCAAACAAATGCAAAGTTTTTAATTCAAAGTAACCGCTAAAGAAATTAATCCACATTACCTAATACGGGGCGAAAACATTGAAGGGTAATGTAATACTGATAACTATCATATTCTCCTTATTTCATGTAAAATTATTGAATTTTATTACGTGTTTACTACTCAATTTAGCGCGATGCGCCACCTATCATTCAGTAATTGTACCACAGAGTGGATCATAAGTCGGTAAAACAGAAACCACGATATGCACATGGACATCTGCTCGACCAGCATTGAATAGGCGGTGCTGCTAGGATTCTGCAGCAAAGTTCCATCGGCGCCATCGTTTCGATTATTTGGTACTAAAATATGAAGCGTATAGCGCCCAAACACCGGCATTAAGCACGGAATGCCCAATGTTCGGTAATTAGATTTCCGGACAGCTCTTATTTGTAGAGAGGACCGTATGTCGGACGGGTAACCTACACTATTTTGGATCGATAACACAGGCGCCAATCTATTTGATATCGTAGGGCAGTTTTTTGTGTCAGAAATTTGGCACATCCGAAGCACGAACAAATAAAAAGTTAAAGCGCCACCACTTCACGTGAATTTTCCTACTCGTAACACTTGTAACGTCTCTCGAAAACTATGCGAAATATTTTGTTCGGCATCCGCTACTTGGCCGTCAGAAATAATAATTAATCGTGTTGTACGCGAAGCTTTTATCAATTAAGCACATTATATGTATATTAATAAATTACACGTGCTGTAATGTGTGCGAATGTAGGTGTAGACAAAATTAAATCTAAACACAAAATTACAACCTGTTTTTACTTGTATGCAACAAAAAAAATTATAATAAACACTTTTAGGTGTAAACAATAGAATCGTGTGAAAAGTTACTTTTTTAAGAAAAAAAAATCTTACATGTGAAATACAGATTAAATTAAAAGACAACCTGCTTAATTAAACTTCGCCAGAAAGAATATGCTAGAGCCTAATCTGGAAATCATCACAAGGCTGTTGAAATTCCGCAAAGAGAGAAATAAAGGAGTTAATTAAGACGCTTAAATTAAAAACGACCCGGTGCTGTGTGATCTTGTTACTAAAGGTTAACGATGTGCATACATGTTTTAAAAGCGAAGGTTTGTTATCCACTAATTATGATGCCGGAATACAAAAGCACATGACGCCAGTGGTATGTTTAATTAACATAGAAGCTTGAATAGGATGTGTTTACATTTTCTTCGTATTTGTAAATTATACACATATGCAATGGTACCGTTGACTATAAATGTTTCACTTCTTTTTATTAATACTATGATCCACACGTGTGACAACTAACAAAACTAACAATAAATGTAGAATCAAATAAAAATAAAATTTAAAATCACATAAAATTGGGAGACTTGGACGAGAGTAGAGATGTTACATACAGAAATAGAACAACTTAGAATCAACTTTAATAGTTATGGTACGTAAACTGAAATGCGGTGAAAGATAGAATCTTGTAAATGGGTAAATATATCACTCATCAGCCGCGGTACACTGATTTAATCACTTTTTTTTAAACAAAACTATCGAGATAACCGAATCAAAAAGGAATTTGCCAATTTATTATTGGCAACACTATGAACAGAAGTATTTGCAACGCAGTAGTAAATGTACTAGCTGACATCAGAGAAATAAACGTTAGCAGTTGTATCGTTGGTGGTATTAATGTGTTCTCTGCATTGCGACTGGAGCAGAAAATTACTTATCTGTCGTAAAGGTTATTCAATTCTGATGGAGTTTCAGCACATTATACATTAAAAATAATGTAATTAAGTGAATTAGTCAATTTTATATCATTAAAATATCTAAAATTATGAAATTAGGTAAACTTATTACACAATGGTTTATTTATGTCTGACGTGCTTCAACGTGTAATAGTTAAATCGACGAAACGTTACCAAAAGATCATTCATGAAAATATATTTTCTTATACAAGCCGAAACAGATACATTGACAAAGATGACAAACTGCCTTCTAAGAAAAACATTATTTATGGTGTACTTAAATAAAAAAATGTCAAAGATTGTTCTACTCTTCTGTTTCTCTCCTGTATGCTAATAAATACATATTATTATTATTATTATTATTATTATTGATATCTGTCGGATATTATTCCTCCACCAATGGTAATTTTAAAAAATAAATAACTGTTTTACGATGGTGGCCTGAAAAATTTCCAGCTTATTACGGAAACAAGCCAAAATCTTTTAATGTGTCCAAATAGTAGTTAGCATTTTGTTCTGCATATTGCTGAATTTTTGCCATGGTGACCACTGAAGTATGAACTGTCTTGGTGTAACAAAATTTCCCTATTCTTCAAATATAGCCGTTTTCTCGCAACTTATGCATTTAGTTTGACAAGCAATGATGCGTAGTATGTCCTGTTACTTTTTCAAAATTGTCGATTAACACGTTGTGACCATGATTATCCCAGAGAACAGTCACTATACCTTTCCCGGCCGATGGAAAGGTCTTCGCCTTTTCCAGAGCTGATTCGCCCTTCGCAGTCCACTCTTTCGACTGGGTCTTGGTTTCAGGGGAGCACTGGTGTATCCAAGTTTCATTTACAGATATTAATCGACGCCAAAGTTAATAGGGCTTTGGAAATATTCATTCGAATGCGTTTTCGGCCCTGTGTGAGCAAACACAGCATCCAACGCGCCTTTCCATGCCCAAATTTTTAGTGAATAGATAGCGAACACGTTCTTTCGAAATACCTACAGTCCCTGCTATTTCTGTAACCTAAATTCAACAGTCGTCTGGCGTCATTTGCTGAACTTTTTTGATAGTAACGGTTGCAGTTTTTGTTGTTGAAGTTGAATGTTCATTGTCAACCAAGCTGGTACGGCATGTTTAAGTTCCGCTGTGCAAAATGTTACTGTGACAAATAATGGTGCAGAGTTCCCGTAAACAGTGTTTATCTCGGCTTTAATCTGCATAGGCGTATTGCCTTTCAAATGCAAGAATTTAATGACGGCTCGATATTTAGTTCTTTCTACTTTCACAACAGAACTAACGTCGATTAACAAACGACTGAGCCTCCAACATGGCTAAAATTTTCAAAAGTATTTTTCACCGCATGCGCAATTTCATTATCAGAATATTGTTTATGGGTAACACCATCTTCCTCTGCTTAGAATTGCGATCATTGCTTTTCTAAATTAATTCATAAGTCTACTTGTGTGATGTGCATTAGTAGTGACGAAATATGATTAAGATATGAAGCATTTGGCATCCTTGAGTAGAACAGGAAAAATCTGAGTAAATCTTGTAGTTTTTTTTATATGTTATGCGTAAGATCTTCTATACGTTTTGTTATAGCGAAAGTCACACACTAATGACACTCGATTCTACTGATTAAAAAAATTCTGAACGCTTTCATAGTACATGTTTAGGTACGACTGCTTTGTGATATTTGCTGGCGGTCACTCGCTACATATGATTTGGTAATTCCGTCTTAGTTGTTCTAAATGAAAAAAAAATACTTTCGAATATGTAGACGAACTTGACTATTGACGCGGATAGAAAACCGTGATAAAAGCTTTGCTACTGTTATTTAATTATTCAAGCTACTGAATGCATTACCTCTACATAGGAGATGTCAAGATTAAAATACAGACGTGAATACCAGTAGCATTGAACTTTAAGTACTATGCAAAATATGTCAAGGTCTGGCACAACGTGTCTGTAACTTAACTGTATAAGAAATAGTTTTTCTAGTTTTTATATTTATTTGTTGTTCTTTTTTTTATATACACACATTCACAATAACAGCAGAGAAACGTGTTTGTAAATATAATGACACATTGAAGTGGAAAAAATAATTATTTGTAATTCGAGCAGTCTATTTCTTAAACCATAGGTGCTATTGAGTACACAAAGAAGAGGAGGATTCTACAACGTTTAATTAAGAGCTAAAATACTATTTATTTAGTACTATATATACACCGAATCCCTTTGATGATTGTACCTTCGATGGTATCGAAAGCTATATGTTAATGTTTGTTGCGTGATTGCGAAGCTGCAACAACTAAATACACACAAAGACTTCCTTATAGAGTATATTTCCACCCATCAAATCTCGCATACCCCGATTGATTTAGAGTCTCTAACGTCGAAAATGTTTTAAAAAAGGAAATGCAAATTATGTAATATTTTTCGTTCTACTTTCTTTACTTTCTTAAAGCATTTTTCTATTCAACACAGTTAAGTTATTAACTTATTATGTTCAAGGGTTTTCCTTACATTTCTCAGAAGTTATGAGTTTAGAAAGCTATGCAAAGAATCTGCAATATACAGGCTCTTCGATCTGAAATAAGGCGGGCATCCGTTTCCGATTTAATCAAGAGTGACTTGAAACCTATATCCATAGTATCGCCCACCAAAGTTTCCAAAAAAGTATTTTTATTCCTTTCAGGGACAGGTCTAATATCTCATCGTCGTGAATGACTCAGTATACCGCATATTCATGTAATTGAAATTTTCAATTTGATATATCCAATCTCCGGTCTGGTATTAATTCCTTGAATAACAGACACATAGTAAGTCTTCAGGACTTTTTAAATACAGCATTCTGGATATTTACTGTTATTACGTGATTTATTATCTTTGTTGTGATTTATTTATGTAACTTTAATCACCACCAATATTGTAAATACTGTAGTCTTAGACATATTTTGAATAAAACTGTACTTAGGAGTAGAAGGAAGAGATGACAAAAAGTACGGGAAGAAGGTTAGAAGATTAATTGCAATATAATCCTAGATAACACACAAGTAGTTTTATTACATATTACATATCGAAACACAGTCCATTAAAAGCAAACAAAAAATAAGCAATGAAATTTAACAGCGAACAGTCCCAAAAGCTCCCTCAAAACCCTTCCCATAAGACATTGTCTTTGATAGTTGGGACTTTCCATTTGCTCTGTAACCTATCCATACGTGTGAAGCACTTTTTCATTATTAAGAGTCGGTTGTACAATATTCCGGCATACCATCCGATAGCATTATCTTACCAAATTCTTTGCCAAGTTATAATATTTATTCAGTTTTGGGTCGTGAATTTTGAAAAATGGGTTATGGAAAAAGATCTTCCTTTGGGCATTCGTGCAACTATACTACTTGTTTTATTACATATCCGTTTAAACTGGAAGAATTGGCTATATTATGTTTTCGACCTTTAAAAACTCAAAATTCGTCTACTTGTCGACCTGATAAAAGTTTTTGTATATGAGCTTGACCATGAGCCGGCGCATTTTATGGATAGCAAGGTAAAAAAAGGTTGCTGACTGCTGGGCTAGTCTATTTAGTATCCATTTGCTATTTCGACAAATGCTAGAAACATCGTTATTATTACAGTCATTTAATTTGGTGCCAAGCGTTTATTTCCGTAGAGAAAAATATGGGAAAAATCATACCAACTTATTTTCGTTTATCGATCGACATTTATAGCTCGCAATACTTATTTTTCTGATAAAAATGTCAGCTGGATAACAATCAGGTAGATTTACCAGGAGAATGTACAATAGGTCCTATCTCTCTATCAGAGAACAAGACGAACGGTTTCTCATACTTCTCTCATTTACAAACACGGAGTAAAGGAAAAACCTCCACTTCATCCCCCCCAACAGTGCAAAAATGAACGGTTGACAATAATTCAGGTCTACAGGAATTTAGCAGAGAAGAACCAAAGGAGGACGATACTGACAATAATAATGGCAGGGAGGAAGAAGGCGCTGTAGTACGGTTCCAGCGATACTGAAGAATCTGAACCGGTGAAAAAATTAGTTATGAAACAAATAGATATCCGACACAGAACTAGTTTCAAAAAGCGAATCGCCCAGCCGCCAGCCAAAAATATGGATCTGAGATCATCTGACGTTATAAGGGCCGCTAGGAATAAAATTTCAGAATTTGAATTATTTTCACTCTACATTACAAAGGAAGAATTATTCGAGCATATAAATCAACAAATCGGATAATCGCTTGCACGATATGTCACTTCACTTCTAATAAAACTGATTTGACTGGGATGAAGGCATTGCTAAGAATTCTCATTATATCTAGAGCATTAAAAAGCTTAAAAGTGCGAGTCATTGATATGTGATCGGTTGTTCTATTATTAACCTTTCACAACATCGAAGAAATTGAAGAAGGTTCTCAAAAATCGAATGTAGCATTATTTTATAAGAAATCAAAAAGCGGGATTAATGTCTTCCAATTACACATGAAGACGACTGCTCGAAAAACGAGGCGATGGACCCTGATATTTCTATTTAATTTTAAATACCGCAGGAATCAGTGCCTATGTATCGTACAAAAGCAATGGTGGAAGTGCAAAAAGGGCAGATTTTATGAAAAGTTTAGCATTCTCTTAAGTGGAGGATGAAATAAAACGAAGAGTTGTGATAACTAAATTGCCAAAAGAATTAATTTCAATAACACAATGGGTTCTAAAACATTTCGAGTGGACATTTCTGAGTCGACTGCAGTTACAACAAAAATGTGCTGCATTTGTCCAAAAGCTAAAGACCGCAAGGGAACCAACTTTTGTGTTTGTTGCAAAAATTATCTTTGTGTCAGGCATCGGGATGCTATTTGACCAAAATGTTTGGAGAACTTAACAGAGTTTTAGAGGTTTATCCAAATTTGGGATTCATTTTATTGTTTTCTATTAACTCCTATTTTATTAAGTTTTTTCTTTTATGTATTCTTTGTTTTGTTTATTTATTCTCTATGTAACAATCACACTACCTTTAGAAGCAATCCAATGCAACTGATGGGAATATAGACTTAAACTCTATTATTTACCGCTAAATATGTTTATATTTTTATTAAAATATAAAGAAACATTTTGGAAAAACGTCTTATTTTATTAATTAGCATTTAAAACGTTTTTTTTTCTTTCTAGGGAGAAACGCCATCGGATCATGGGTGACCTATCTATTTAAAATTGTTACAAAAAAATAGTTTTGTTATATATTTTTTTGTATGTATATTAACCCCCAATATAACATACAAATTTGACGGGAAAACTTCATCAAATTTCCCACATTTAAAGAAACCATTGTATTGAATACTCCAATTTAAATGATAAAATATATTATGAGGTAACAGCTGACTCGTCTATTATTTTAGAATCCCATTTTCTAGTTAGTTGCGTTCGTCACATTTTTAAAAAATTGTTGGCATAAATACTATATCTACAATTCTTTACTTTTATTTTACTGGAATCTTCTTAAATTTATGTTGACGTTTACGTTCACTAAACAATCAATAAAGGAAATACAATTATTGAGCTGAAATTGAATGTATTTGCAAAAAGAGAACATTATGTATAATTTTTCCCGTCGCACCCGTCACTGGTTCAATAAACAATATCAATACATCAAACTGAATTCCAAATATTTAATATAAATTCAAGGAATCAAATTATCAAATGATTGTCCAGCAATTAGTAATTTAGAGTTTTACGATAATTTGCACACGTGCAAATCTCCGACCCATGACTCGAAACTACCTAATTCACTAAGTATATATATATATGTATATATATATATATATATATATATATATGAGATGAAACCAACCATGAAAATAGTGTAAATTATGTGCGTAATAGTTTACATCATATACTTGCGCTGAATTATAAGAGTGAAATGTCTTCGTCGATCCAAGTAGGTATATATTAATTAATTTCAAGTGAACATACGTACATTAATCATAAATCGGAAACCCAAGTAGATTTTAGTATCTCGTTAATTATTTTTTTAATCACATATCTATGAAATGGTAATTATAAAGTTCTGTAATTATTTTGAACAATTAGGTGCCAGAATTTTCGCAATTATCGAAGCGAATTTAACTTAATATGAGAATCAAGTCATTTCCTGAAATTAATTTAATTTAAATTTAACTTCTTTAACACTCATGGATGAATTGCAACTACATTTGAATTTTCAATAATATACAAGGATGTGTTGATTCTTAAAAGTCGCTTTTTCGATGAAATTGGAAAATTTTGAAAACCTGAAAACTTCAGACATGCAGCGGATTTATTTTATCAGCCGAAATACACTGCGAAGGGGTCAAAAACACAAATGAAAATTGATTAGTTTTTAGTTTTCTCTAAATAATAAGACAGGGATGATGTTTAAATGTAGAAAGAATGTTAATAGAAAACATGGAAAATAATACATTTAATAACATTAATTTTATCTATTAATGTTATTTTACAGTCTTTTACAGCAAATAATTGCAAATTCACAAGCTGACATCTGTACAAGCTTTGTACATTGCTGATATGCAATTTTCTTGTTTTCACGAGGCCGAATATGACACCTTTTTTAAATTCAAAATGACTACTGACAGATAAAAATAAAGATAAACTATGTTTTGCTTATTTGCATATAAATAATAAGGTGACCAAAATAACAATGGTTTGGGCTAATTAGCCTTTTAATGGATTAGGTTATTTTGATAAATAAAAGAAAATAGGCACAAACAGCAAAATTAAATAAAACAATTTCTACATGTTCATTTCTGTGGATTCAAATCATAATAGTTCAATAGTTCAACAAAAAAAAAAAGTAGAATCTTTCGAGCAGTAACAAAAATAAAATTGGAAAAGATTGGAAACACGAGCATTTTGAAATGAATTGATAGATAGTCTAAACATATATATCGAGCAAGTAACGCAGATGTAAATAAATATCTCACAATGGGTACGATAGATTAAAAGTGTTGTACAACATACTTCAAATACAAAACATGAAGTTTAAATTCAGGTAACGCTCGATTCCTATTTCTATCTTATTTTTTAGTTGTTTGGTAATTAACGTTTGTTATTACATTATGAATTGCTACTGGATTGATTACGGCAATAATTTATAGCATTGTCGAGGGCTTTTAGATTATGAACGTTTGGATTATGTAACGTTACGTGTTTATATATGAAACTTTGACACACATTAAAGGCCTTGTATATGCATAAAAAAAAGTGCAAAGTCCTCAGTTTTTGATTAGACACCCCCATCCATACAAGTTAGTTCAATTTCCATATATACACGATAATTTCATTTACAGCTACCTCTTCAGTCTTCTACAGAGGTGTACTGACGAGCCCTAATACGGCGAAATGGGCGTCTGCATAATTAGGAATTTTCCTGTTTTTAATTAGGATTTCTGTACTTATTTTTCCTTCTTGAATACATTTTTATAGATAAAGCTTCGATGCCAGTATGCTCTTTTGTTTTTTCTTGACTATACTTGTATTATACATTATATCAGATAAATGCGGTAATAAAATAGCGATAAATTCAATAGTGTCAATCCTGTGACGCCAAATATGTAGATGTTTGTGGTATTAAGTGAGTACCCTTTAAATAATTTTGAGCTTTAAAGGATACTCCAGTGGGTTTTTATTAGTCTCATAAACTTTAACAACTTTTATGACAATCACGACGCTGACGAGACTTAATTAATGTTTAGGTGCTTGCTTAATATAGATAAACTACATATTTTAGTTGAGAAATCAGTTTCTTGACCGAAGAATATAAATGATTTTATCAATTTTAAAATTACTCTTATCAATGAAATAGTTTCTTGCTCTAAGAAATTGCCTTCCTCCACTCGAAAATTGTTTTCTTTCAATTTAGAAAATGACATATTTGGATCAAGAAATTATTTTCTAGAACTAAAATACGCGTGTATTTGGCTTAAGAAATCAAATACGTAACAAAGAAAATGTTTCATTTGATATTCAAAAAGTTGTAACACTAGATTATAGTGTAAATGTTTTCTTGCTTATTTTACTTGATCCAAGAAAGATATTCTTGTTTTAAAAAAGTACTTTTCTGTATGTACATGTTATAAATTAGTTCTACCACATTTCTTTTTAAATTTAATTCTGAGATAGAACATCCTTATCGGAGTCGATAGCGCAGTGGAAATGCTTTTTGAGTCTGGTTTGTTGTTACTTCTGAAGCTGTATAGTTGGACATGTGTACAAACATCTCATCATCGTTTGAGAATTATATAGAAACAACAGAAAATTAATCAATTGAAAGAGCGCTTCTTCTCCCTTTCAAAACAAATTTCGATCGATAAAGAAATGTCCGTTGCTCTACATCCCTACCAAGTTTTATCAAAATTCGAATTTGACACCTGGAAAGGTTTCCTTGTAAGTTAGTGAAGTGTCGTGGTGCAGTGAGCACGTACGTGTTGTTATATTTTAATATAAATCAGCTTTACAAACATTAATTTATTCATGCAAATAAAAATGGATGTTCACTGAAAATGTTTATTGCTGTAATGCCGCTTAATTCTGCCAGAGTTAGTAACATGTAGTTGTACTGTTATTATTACTACTATTGAACCTCCGAGATGTTATTAGTAAAATTAGTGTAAGAGAGTGCGAACAGTAGTCATCAACTAAATAAATACATTAATACGCCAACATATTGCTCTAAAAGAATCTGTTATCGCAAGTTGCGAACTATCAATACCCAAACTGACAGATGCACTGCTAGGTTCAAACACTCATTAAAATAAATCACGAAAACAATAAAAGTGAATAATTCAAATGCTAAAATCTGAAGCATCTCTAATTCTCTATTCTGTTATTATTTTTATTACCACCTTTAGGTTTACAGGTTCCCCCATATCTATAAAAATAACAGTTTTTGGATCCCCAGAAATATTTCAAAGGTATAAGTGTCGTAAAAGTAGGCGTTTGGTCATAGCGCATTTACGTCACCTTGGCCGTAAAATCTCAATGACCCACCTCCACCGATCCCGGTCAAACGTATATGCGTCCCGAGGTCAGACGCGTCCATTTCCAAGCGAAGCTAATCAAACAAACGAGGTATGAATCACGAAGTGACCATTAAGGAAGATAAATATCACGTCCCCTAGATCAAATTATCAAAATTTAACTTGTATTTCGGTATGAGTATTATTTTTGTAATGGAAAGCTTGGTAATTACATTTTTGTGGCAGATATAATATTCCTTTTGGTTGAGATGATGAAAATCGAAATATTTCATACTAATTTACATCGCAGCGCTAAAGTTCCTTTTGCCTTAACTTTCTTTTCTTCATATATATTTTCGGTAGTATTTGTTACATCAATGAGAATATATGGAATAATTTCAATTCAAAACATTTATTATTAAAACAAATGTACATAATTCAATTTATGCGAATGCCTCTATTAAGGATTTCTTTCTAGACCGCTACATCAAAGGTGAGAATGGGCTGAGCCGATAAGTCTGAGATGGGCTAGACACACGGGTCGACCTGAAATATTCCAGGTGCAGGCCTGCCGAGCTTTCTTAGCGTGAAACAGGTAGCCCATCAAGCCCGTCCAGCTTAACGAGCTCCACAAACCCAGTCACTGCTAATTTCATTCTCATTTGAAATTCGGAATTATTCTTCCCAAAATTTCATTTTGAGAAAGCGTAGTAAGTATTTGCTATTGAATTTAATAATATGTAAGTTAAGTACATTTACGAAAAATATTAAAAAAAAGCAAAATAGAATTTAAAGAACCCATGGTGGTTCTGTGTGAATAGTTCATAGTTAAGGAAAGTTATGGTAATAATGGTATATTCTCACAATACTACGACCAGTTTCGAGTATACGCTTATCTTCAGGCTAGCTGAAAATAACAATCAATATATATATAGTTGGTTGTAAAGTAAAACACAGATGCCGCAATTAATTTCTTAAAATTTAAATGATTTTAACAGATACCTTTAAAAAACAATATCTAAATAATTATTAACCAAGATGGGAAGTTATGGTAAATATCGACTTTTTTATTCATCACAGATTGGTAGGTGCTCAACGGTTCGATAACAGTTTGCTTATCTTCACCAGAAGCATGTCTTTAGTTTTAATACTACAATTGAAACTTATCGTCTTAATTGGTGGAAACTATTTCTTCGAAAAGTTATTAAAAAAACATGTGACCAATCTGTGGTCAATACAAAAAGTCGATATTTACCATAACTCTAATCTTCGTTTTATTCTGGAATTACGTAACTTAGAAAAAAAATCTCATCAATTTCCTCATATAAACGATTATTGTAACACCGGTAGTCGTTTTAATAATATAGTGTCCGTCCAACTTTATATCTATATTTGTGTAATTAATTGTGGAAATTAGATTTAATTACTAACAAATAAGAAAACCAACTACATATATTGTTATTTTTAACTGGCCTGAAGGTGAGCGTATGTTCATTATAAGGAAACATCTACAAGTCAAAATTTAGATTTCGATGAAAGTCTAGAAGCTGAAAGAGTACCTTGGTGTAACACGAAAAATGTGTTGTGTTGATATATCCATCAAGGGGTTAAGAAATAAGTAGAACAAAACTTAATAGAAAAAATCATTAATGTTATAAAGAACTTGTGAGAAAAAGAACCCTCTTTCAATCTTTTTCTATTAAGATGACCTCACACAGATTCAACCTCGATCCTTTAAAACAAAACTTACGTAAATGTAGCTAAATGTGCACAAATCTGATGTTTGGACATACCTGCAATAAATAAAAGTACATAAATACACATACTTCACTTGAAGATCATTTAAGTTTGAAATTGGACAAAATTATAATTATATTGGAAATCACTACTTCATATAGGGTACACAAAGAGTGTAACAAATGTTGCCATTATAGTGGCATTTATATTAAAGGTAAAAAAAGAACAGCTGAAGGATATAAGGGCAATTTAGTGGTTGAACTCTCAAATACATTTTTATGTATATAACCAATATGGAAATATGTACATACCTATGCATATGCTCGAATAAAACGCGAGTTAAAGGCAGATATGTGTTAAAAACTGCAATAAAGCAGAATGCCTTTGCAGCGGCCCGTTTGCCTGTCTGTAAAAGCCGAATAAAAATGTAATAAAACGCCAAGTGAACTAGAAAATATAACGTGGATATATGAATTTATGACGGAACGAATCCTTACGGTAGAAAATCTGAACCAAATGAATCACTTCAGAAACGAATTCTTTTGTAGGAGAGTGCAGTGAAATGTTACCAAATTTTATTTATATATTTATTCCTATTTACACAATCAAAGAAAAACAATTAAAAATATTTCACAAAAAAAAAGTGAAATATTTACCCGGTGTTTTTTATTGATATCTAAGATATGTTTCACCAAAAGCATTCGTTTAATTCTTTTATTCCTATTAAGTTCGTGAATTCATATTACAGGACGAAAACATTGGATAAATGCAGACATTATGTTAAATGGTTGTTTTTCTTAAAATATCTGCTATATTAATAACGTTTCAATGTATATTTAAGGGGTTTACCTGGCCCATTTTTACAAAAAATAAAACTTGTGATCTAACAGAAACTACAAGTTTTACATTTCATGTATATAACCTAAGCGAAGCATAGTTTCTTATACCAATACAAAATTATCAAATTGCGCATATGCCCATGCTCTATTTAATATCATACAGTATACATAAGCATGAACGTTACTTGTTCAAACACAATATTTGGTTAAACATTAAGAAGACGATTTCCCATTAGGGATTAAATTTATTTCCGAATAAACAATTTCTGTAGCATTAGAAGAAACACCAGTTTTCCTTCCACTTTCGCGCTTGATAATGTCTTTCTGTTAGGTTTCTACTTCTAAATTTAAAATGGATTTGATTTGGCGTGGAGAAACACTTTCGGAAGGAGAACCGAAATATCGGCGTTATTATCTCTGTGAGAGTTGTTTTCCTGTAAATCATTTTGACTATTGAAATAAGAAAGTTAATATCCGTTTCCGGTTGAATCAAGAATGTTGTGAAGTTAAAAGTATTTTTAAGACATACCTCATTATCTATATCGCCCACCAACATTTTAAAAATTTAGTTTATTCCCAGAGATACTTTTAATAGGACATCACCGTGAATGATCGATCCTGTATTTACTACAAAATTTTAATGTAATTACAAAAACAAAGCATGTAGTACTGGAATACTTTACCATCTATGTGAAAATACCTAATAACATAAAAATGACTTTTTAAGCAAATCATTTCCGGAATTGTCACTTTTTCTGCTTAAAAAAGAAATTTGAGGACAAAATTGAAAGCGACTAAAGGGTATAAAGATTTCTACTTAGCGTCAATGTAAAACGGAAGAGGGTCAAACGGATGAAACCCAAATTAGGTGAATTGGACGGATTCTTTTCAAATTTGCATGGCGAAGGCCTTCTAAACCTTTTTTACATGAAAATCCTACTGCTCAACTCTGATAGCATAATGGAAAAGATAGGTCCTTCCTCTTTACTGGTAAGCGCTAACGGTAAATCGCCGGGACACTTCCAGGTCAATCAACACGCCCTCGCCTGCAAGCGCTCATCACAAGTTAAAGTAAACAGAAAATTGAACATCTGCGCGTGTATTCGAGTTTCAAAAAAAGTATAATACGTGAACGGGTTTGCTGCGTCGCGTGTAGATTGAATTTAATAAAGCAACTATACCGCGTTAAAATCGCGGTAGGTTGAACTCGCATGGTAATAGCAGTTTGCATAAAATTGATTTTAACTATATATAATCAGGGTATAATGTGGTATTGATGTAATTTATTAGCGAAAAACCCCACAACTAAAATACTAAACACGGCTTCTTTTAGTATTTTAGTTGTGGGGTTTTTCGCTAATAAATTACATCAATACCACATACAATATAGGTTTCAAGATAGAAAATGACACAATATGTAAACGTTGCTTTATAAAATGGATAATTCAAGAAAATATATCTTTACGCTTAATTAAACAACTTTTGGAATATCCTTCAGGGTCGGCCACTCCGGAGTTCAGAAGATTGTGCTTTTAAGCCTTGCTTTTGTGAATGGAGATTTTTCAAAACGGTTTTTTACTTGTGAGGTTTGATTTTTGGGCATGATTTCGAATTATATTAAAACCTACAGGGCATCTCATAAATTCGTAGGTAGCCAGATAATATAAGATAAATTACTTGGCAACAAAAATATTTTAGGTCAACTTAACGAAATAAATTACGGTATGATATGGACTTATCAAATTTTATCCAAGAATATTGCTAGATTTGCTTAGGTGTGTTTAGTTGTAAACAATCTTTTATGGATAAGATGACCAGGCAAGAAAAACCTGGGACATTTGCCTGTTGGAACAACAATACTTAAAGATATTCTTTAGGTTACGTCAATAAAAAAAAACACATCAACTTCTTTGTAATATTCGCTTTAATTTTGTGAACCGACATTTCATACATTTGATCCCTTTTCAGGGTTTTGAATATGAAAGTGAAAAAATGTACAGCATGATCTTAGAGCTTCTTTGGAAACATGTTAAATATCTTAAAAGTTACTGAATTAAATATAACTAGATACACCAAAAAACAAAAAAAAGACAGGTAACTGAGGAGCCTGTAAGCTCTGTTAAACTTGGAGCAGCCACTTTATGTATATATTTAAAATTATGAAGAAACACCGACTTTGGTGGAAAATATTAGAGGATTAAATAGAAAACATGCAATAGAAAGAAGATGTTTTCTTTACTTGTTGTTGCAACTCAAAGAACATCCTGTGTTATTGTTACTCCTTGTATATTTTTCATATTTGTCGCAATCTTCGAATGCAGCTGAAAGACAATACCCTAACGTTTGTTTGGTAGTTCGCCCAACTGGTAATTTCTTTTTTCAAAATGAACAAATAAATTGTCGGATACTTTTAATTTTGTTCGAATAGAATTATTTAAATGTATATAGTTAAAAGATTGTGTGAATATGACTCTTTATCTCCCCGAGAAAATGTATTCGTTTTTTATGAATATTTAAGAGCTAAGCATTTTGAATTCAAGAAGGTTGGCAGATAATTGTTGCGGATTTTGTAAGCAACAATAAAAAAAAAACAAGAATAATTTTGCTTACTTCATTAAAATTTAAATTTTTTTAAGAAAGTTGTCTAAAGTATTTAAATCGACACCTTATTTTTGGAATACATATTATTTAGCCTTAAACAAAACTAATTTTTACACTGTCAACATAAGAAAAAGCAGAATTCAATTGATTTATTTCAAATAAGGCCCTTAAAAGTAAAATCTCGTCTTTAGTGGCCTCGTTATTGGGTATAATCAATTTATAAACATATTACTAAATACAAAAATAATAAACGCTTTATGCTTAAAGCCTCTGCTGCATTTTTATCCAACGTTGCCGTCTTCCACATTTTGCACAATTCGGAATGCAAACAGTAAGCTACTACGTTCGTGACAACTTAAAATGTTTTATTTTATAACTCTATTTACTGGAAGCGAATATAAGACGCAGAAACATACGAGTAAGAGGGTGGCCGTCCCATTTCACGTTCGAGAAAGGTAGTAACATTTGGACGAGTGTACAAGGGGAGAAAATTTGATGAAATTTATGGTAATATCGGGATAAATCATTTAGGAGTTCCCCTTTTATCGCGCTCTAAGGGTGTAATAAAAATAAATAAGATGGAAAATTTAGAAAACAAAGGTACCCCACATACACGGCAAATAACAAATTATCATTAGCTATTAAAACTTATGAGAAAAACGTAAAAATGTATGTATATTGATAAATAGTCTGTAATATAGAGCACTAAAATAAAGGTAAAATTGTTATTCTTTTAGAGCTTCAAACCAGAAACTATACAAGGAGGAAACGTTAACGTAAACAACAGACATTCCACAATTCTTAGGCAATAAATTTCTGTGATTGTAATGGGAAGTGATGCAGATTTAACGTAATCAGACAAAGATTTAATTGAAAATGCGTTGGCTGTGGTATTATTTGTTATACAAGCAGCTCCTCCTTGTGTACTAAATTCCATTACTTTCACTTGAGGCACAATCTAAATTGAATGGCAATAAAGGCAGGTCAGAACAAGTGCTTATAGCATCGAGAATTGAATGTCATGAAGAAATAATGAATATTATTGGAAAATAAGTAACCTACATAAAAACTTCTAGATAAAAATTAAGATCAAATTGTTTGGGAAGCTTATATATTTGTTAAATGTGAAAATTTTAGAGGTATTCAGCTTGTTATTGGAACAGATGAGCCAGATTGAATAGTTTTCGAAAATAATTACTATAACTTACATGGTATTACATGATGAATGCTTTATATGTGCTTGTAATGAAAGGTATAAAAACATCTAGCGTACGAAGTTTTGTTTAAAAAGTTTATTTTTAAATTCACCAGGTTTATTCATCGATATTTTTAATATCTGAGCAAGTACATTCATCGAAACAAATATCTATGATGCATGGAAATTGAATTAAAATTAACAATATTTCTCAAAAAAGAGTTAAATGTAATATAAAGGTATTAATAAAAATGCTAGCTTGCGAAAGAACAGTGCCTACAATGTGGTACATTTGAAATGAAGAAAATTTACTACTGATTCTAGCGTACCGTTTTTTATGCAAATTTAGACGTTGCTAAGCGGTTTCAAAAAGAAAATTCAATCAGTGCATTATAGTAGCCATCAAAGTAACTTTATTAACACGAATTAACGAAAGATGTTTGGCAGGAGCGAAGAAAAAGGGTAAATTAAAGATCTTAGATAAGTAGAAATTTTGGTTCTTGCTTTTTGCATGTATACAAACTTCGCAAATATTCAAATATCAAAAGCTTGGTTTTCCTAAATGGATCACTCTGTAACTTCTCCTGAACTATAACCGTTTTTGTCTTAACCTTGCTCAGCTATTAAATTTAATCTTGGTTTAAAAAATTAAGCAAAGTGCATTTTGCACTTTTTGAAATGTTATCATTATCGTCAATTTTCTTTTGCGATTTTCAGTTTTTTGGAAGACATGTTTGTGCATTTTCTAGCAATAGAAAGCAAAATGAACACAAAATATCGTTTAACTTAATCTAAAACCAAATACAGAAGGTTCGTCATTTTAGCTAATACTTCCACAGGTTGTTCGATCTTTAATGAAACGCGCGAAACAAAGAGAGTCTTGAGAACATAAGAAAATTCGATTTCAAAATATGTTATATGAAAAATATATTAATCATTTAATATATATTAAACTAATATGATGTACACATCTCGTTGTTTAATTTGTTTGATTGTCTGTATACCGTGCTGCTTACGTCACCAAGTAAACATTGAAAATGGAGAACAGTGCGCCAAAAATATCTGATAGTTTTTAGTCTTTAATTACTTCGGTACACACTAGACGTAGGTTGGTTCTGCTTATACCATCAGTGTGCGGGGTGACGTTTGCAGTTTTATAATGAGTTATGGAATTGCTAAATGGTGATCAGAATATTCTGAACAACCTATAAACAAAACTTTCGTGCGTGGGCACTTACCAACCCGTACGAGGTGCACAACGATCTATGCATAGCACAAAGATGACAGTGTGATACGCAATTTCATCTGACCGCATTGTTGGCCCTTATTTTCTACAACCCGAGACAGATCGCTAACGTCATCGGTGGTTCCAAACGAGCGCTGTTACAGCGTATACCGCACGAATGTCAATGGGTGTTCCTAGAGTAATATTTCCAGCCATTCGGTAGATTCCAAACGAGATGTTGCAGAGAGTTAGATCGTCTTTCCCGACAGGACTACGCAAATGCATTTAAAAGAATGGTGGCCATATAAGTAATGTAATATTTCAGAAATACTGCTACGAATGCTTTCTCCATGAGTACCTAATTGTATTTGCTTAGGTAGTAAGGACACCTCTGCAAGTGTGGTTCTTTAAGGGTAGCAGTAGTTTTGTTTACCTAGACATCTCTATTATTGGCAGCCAGTCGCTGCAACCACTTTATTAGCATCCCAATACGTGTTAGCATATACATGCACAATTCTTGCAACCGATGAATCTGACGCCGCGCCGTTTAGATCTTATTACTCCTTTACCGTTGTTGACTTATTGTTTCGTGTCGTTCGCTTCGTCTAGTTTACACACCGCTGTACACAATGAGTACGTGTCGGCTGTTTGCGTTCACGTTTTAGTGGGCAGGTGCGATGTATTATTTATGTGTTTCGAGTGTCGGAATGTTAAAGCTGCGAATAGATAAGCCTCCATGTGCGTTACCTACAGGGATGAACCATTGACCGCTCGACTGTACGACACGTACAAAAGTAATTATCGCTTGCATACCTCAATTATTAGACAACACGCTTACAAAAATAAAGCAACTCCTAGAAGGAATCCGTTCCTCTTATTTTATCATTTTCATGACTATAAAACGCGTCATACCATTTATTTTTCTACGTGCCGAACTCTGTAACATTTGTTGACAATACTAGTAGCAATTAGATGCCGAGGTGACAGTAGCGACCCCTAAATTATTTCCTTGTGTTTACAATACCAGAGAAAACTTATGTACTGCATGCTGATTATTCACATAACTATATATCTCGGTTTTTATATTGGGAAAACTACACGTCGCGAAATGCACGCCAGGTTGTAAATCTAAACCATGGGTTCCAATTAATCCTAGCTAAAACACTGCCAAAGCCGGATGTGCGTTTACGGTTTTATTCGCTGATAATCGAACCCATGCCGTTGAGATCAAAAAGTAAAAATGTTAACAATGCTGCCGCGGCCAACTCATAATTATAGATCTTTTTATCTTTACACTTTTAGTTTATTTTTGTTTTTCGATATACTAAGCTGAATATTGTAAAGTTACGGCTAAACTCCCCGGTATTTTAATAGAAAACTATAGTAAGCTTTTCATCTAGGTACATGCGCAATAGACTATGCGTATGCCCAACAACAAATCTTCAAAACAAAAAGTATCAATGTATACAGGAAGGAAGAAACATGTAACGAAAATAAAATAAACCAGGTAAAATAGTGAATCACACATCATGTCGTAAAATAGGAGGAATCAACAAATGCTATCACCCTATTGATCGATTACATAAAATAAGAAGTATACCTGTAGATTCTAGTAGAACGCTGATTCTGTATCGTCAACTGGGCGCAGCCGGGGTGAATTCAATCAAACAGGGTTTTTTACATTTTTAATGGATATAGCCTCAACGAATAAACAATCAACCATTTCCTATCTACACCATCATAGCCGACTAAACATGGCCCCAGAAATGCTAGTTAAATGTAAACACTAAGTTTTCCATAAATTATTAAAAAATGCATAAAGTTTTTTTTTGCATTTGCACAATATGTGAAATCAAACATTTACACTCTAACCAATCCAGGTGAAATTAGAAATTACCTTTTTCTGGGGCTTCAATTGCAATTCTTGTAAGAAAAAAACCCAAGTAACAGAGTGAAGTCGATCACAAGGTTCTTGCCGAATTTTGTTTGTTTTGAGGTTAGATTTAAAGCAATTGATTTTATACGGTTCTATAAATGAACTATGTTTGCTGTGGTGTTAGGTGTGCTCCTATTTCTCCGCACAACGCCTCAGATAAACATCAAAGCTGCTCAATATTTTAATTTTAAGATATTTTATCAACCAACTTCTTAACATCGTACCATTTCGTATATAGAAGTAGCAGATACCGTACCCGTTCTAAACTATTCTACTTTTCTTATAGATGCAACGAAAATACGTGTGCTTAACTTGTCATGTCAAACAGTTGATTGTCAGCAGGGCCTGACCTGATGCAACCAAGAAGAAGCAACACTTGACTCAGTTTCAATCTAACAACATTTCTGAAAAGAAAAAATCAATTTAAAGTGGGCTCAAAGAAAAAATGTTTGTTAATATGGATTTTATCGCAAAATTTTGCCATAAGTCATATATATATATTCAACAACTATCGCTTATATGGAGGTTATAAAATAACAGAAATATTTAATAAAATTAAAATTCAAATATCTTCTGTTGTCTAGTTCGTTCCATTATAAAAAAAAAATTAGTCGAGGTTATCACCATTTGTTTGAAATGCGCACAATCAGGCTTTACGAGTGACTATATTTAGGGCGAAATAGAAATCTCGTTTTCCACAAATAATTTGACACGCATTTTCTACAGCCTTTGCTTCCGCACGTTATTCACTTATTGTATTCATTACGATAAATCAAGTGATTTGGACTGTTCCAACCGGATTTAAATGTTCCTAAATTTTTCACTTAAAATATATGTAAAAGCCACGTAGCCTGTTTCCCAGCTGAAAAAATATTTTCCAATAATTGTGGAAAAGTGTTTCTAGGAAAATTTAGATAATTCGAGGCATGTGTATTTTTTAGTGCATAAACATGGTTGTTGTGTTCGCTCCATTCATTGCTTCATCGGCAATCCAAATAAATCTAGTAAAATTTGAATTTCTGTAGCACTGACAAAATTCTACTCTTATGAGAAGATTTTGTGACTGTGGTGTTAATCTAATGCATTACCCAAGAGGGCCTGATTGGGTAGAGTTAGGCGCTGTGTGTTCGAGTCTCGCTAGGATCAAATTTTCTTAGTGCATCCAGTACACTCCCGATTCGCCATTTTCTAGGGGACAATTAATTGTGCTTCACCCTTTATGGCGAGGGGGTGATAGTAACAAAGCCATGGAACACTTTACACTCGCGATTTACAAACAACGACTCCTAAGGTTATGACAAACATGAAGAAGCTTATACACACCGAGGAGCTGTTACTACAAACAAAATTATTATTATTATGTGTGAATGATGAGTGTTGATAGAATGATTTATTTTTCCACCATTCTCCAAGCTGTTAATATAGACGCCTCAATTTTGAGAACATCCCGTATAATTAATTTCATAGTTCAATAATTTTTCCAATTAAAAAACAGAAAAATAAAACAGAAACAACATTTAAAGATGTTTAAAGATAAGACGGAGATCATTTGTCTAATAATCAAGGAAATTGCATTTAATGAACGGAATATTCACATGTGTAGAAATGGTAATCAACTCGAAATAAAACAAAGAAATAAAATTGCTGCAAAAAAAGTATACGGAATCTTGGGAAATGTTACATTCTTGACCTTTGTAGAAATGCCAAGCAAAATAAATTTACAGAAATATATGGTGCTATGGTGCTCAACTAAACTGAAGTTTCCATAAAATATGCAAATAAACAAAATTGCCCGACTTGTTAGCCAAGTTCTTTTGTCATAAATCGCGTAGCGATTTCTATTTTTTCTATATCAGTTAAAGTAACAAGAAAACATTTCCTGAATCGCATTAGCAGTGAATGAAATGTAAAAACAATTACAAAATCCAAGCGTAAAAGCTCGAATTCGAATAGCGACATTTTTGCCCAATTTATTTCATTATCACTCCCAGAGATTTTATTAGCATATTGTACAATCTGTGTTCTATCATTATCCATGCGCTTGGGTAGGGTATTCCCCGTTTTAAAGGGCCCTGTGTAAACTAATTCTGATGCTGTTTGAAAATTCCAGTTCGCGTTCAATTAACACATATAATAGAGTTAGAAACGGAATTAACTTCGCTGGCACAAAATAATGGAGTGCCGAACCAATTTATTGTTCAGCTGAAATTGTACATATCCGAGCTTATAAAATTTTCCTAATATATATATCTTACATTCAGTTTAGCTGGAAGTATCTTCTACTTTTTTTTATTTAAATAAGACATCCTGCATATTTTTGCAGATTATAATAAACCTATCTTTTTCTGGATTTGTCCGTATTAGTTTTAGTACCATTATCTACAAAATTATTTGGATAAGATAAAGCATTTCACATTTTTCTATTTAATTTTTGCACATTCCCGTAAGGTAAAGGCGTGTAAATTCAAGGACGTTCTTTCAACAACAAATATAAAGGAAATAATTACATTAATGGGATGTTCACGTGTACACATTTCTTTTAGGCCATATTTGAAGGTGGTTAATGATAACACAGTATCGGAGAAGAGATAAAAAAAACAGGTACCGCGACCGCTGTTCTCGAAAGTATCGGATGGTTGTCATTAACATTTCAGACCAGATACCTTTTCCTGGATAAAAAAAAAGGTAAAGGACGGCGAGATAGTGGAGGTAAATACCGCAGTGATTTTAAGCCATGCAGCCCATCATGTAATCTTCTCTGCTGGACACATCGAGCAGCAATGGTCAACTGGTTGCATATTGAAGTGCATGATCACCCATTCAACTACTTACCAACTGTCGTACTGCCGGCAAGGAAACCTGATCCACTTGTACTGAAACATGATGTTTCCGATGGCGTGTCTTTGGATTTTTATATATACGAAGAAAAAGAAACTTTTGCCAAATGCCTCGAAAACATACATTACCTGCTGGAATGATTATTTATATGGACAGATTTTCACATGTGGTGGATCTCTGTACTTGACTGAAACAATTTCTAATTTTAGGATTCCCAAAAATGCAAAGTTTAAAGCAGAACCGAGAAAAAGAGACCAGCGACAAATTATTCCATGGGGATGGAAAAACTTAAATTGTAAAATAGCGTGCATGTTGCGCAATTTATACAGGACGCTATAGGTGGCATTTTAGAAAGACAATGCAGACAATGGTCAGAATCGAATGAAAAATACATAGACCCTCCGTCAAAGAAAAATATAATTTAAACATGGAAGACGTGGATCTTTTCGATATGGTGGCTCCTAGAATTTGTAATAGGCACATGTATGTTAGCAACTTTATACACATAGTTTGAAATTAAAAACATCCAAATTTGTAGTAAATATATAGTGTAATTAGCAAATCTCGATTTGGATAGAAACATTGTATTGTATTGTATGTATTGAAGCCATGTACTTATGGTATGTTGACGACGTATGGTTTGCTCCAGTTCAAGTGTTTCGTTTTAGTTCTTCAATTGGCGGCAATATCCACACATCTCAAGAGGTGTTTTTTTCTTGTTGCAGAATCTCTTCAATGCGAAAAATTTACTCCTGTCTTGATTTCATTACGTTGGAAATGTGAATCTCTACAACTCTCTCATATACGTCGTTTGTAGTCAATACTTTTGCAAGACCTCCTAGAAATTCACTTCTTCGAAATTTACTATCCACGTTGTTTCTGTGTATGATGTGTGTGTATATATATATATAGAGGCTCTTGATACGGAATACGTTTTCTGATGTTCATCGTTTGCATCTAGATTTTGTGTGACTATAAACTGTTACACTTGGTTTGCAAGATACTCCAGTTGATAGATTAATTGAATCGTCAGTATGTGAGAAGACAATAACAACACATATTTCGTTTTCTTTGCCTTTTAAGAAACAACAGTACATTTTTTCGAGAACGCAAAAATAGACGAACGCACTGGTTATTGTTAGGCTCATACCTAACAAATCTTCCGCAAGTTTTATGAATGTGAAATAATTATCATAGGTAATATTTCTTCTCGATCCTGACAAATGATGTAGTAATCTCAATTGGTCTGTTGTCCTAGCGCTATAGACCTTTCTGATGTTTCCCAACAAACACTTCCACATTTGAACAATATAATGTTCGGAAAGTTTGTCCAAGCCTATATTTTGATTCCATACATGTCGAGATTATTAGGCACATAGACTAAAGCTACAGCGTCCTCTGAAGGCAGGTAGCATTTTATCAACTGTAACACTGTCATCTACGTTATAGTGTTCTTATATTTCCAGAATATATATTTATTTTCTTTCTTTCATTTCATCAGATCGTAATATTTGAACAAGAAAACGATACCAATTTACTCAATCTGAATACCTCAACACCTGTATCTTTCACTTCCACACATTCGAAACATTTTGGTGACTTGGTTTATACCGGCCAAATACAATAAACAAAAAAATACCTTTAATTCCTAGATATCAGCTTCTTTCACATCCCTTGGCCTGCAATACTTGGTGCCAAGGTGCCAACTTGTACAATTTTTATATTTGCATATTTCACAATTTTTCGTAACATACACAGATAACGATTTCTCGGAGTAAAAAGGGACGGTGTTAAAGTTCTCGGCACCTATTTTATGTTGTGGTGAAAAGTAACTAACTAGTAAGTAGTTGCTGTTTTTGGTATCTCAAACGTTGAAAATTTTCATTTTAGTTTTTCCTTAAGGACTTGAAATGATTTTAACATTGTACAGGATATAATTCTATATCTATAATGCTGAATATTTTGTACCTTGTATAGTTAGTAATTTGTTATTTCTTTGTTGTTTCCATTCGGCACCGATACGATTGGGCACTGTGAATCTAATGAGGTGAGTGGTGAATTTATTCTTACTAAATCCAACGGATTTTCTTATTTACATGTCTTATTGTTTGGATTTTTGCCGTATTTAGTACATTTATTTATTCTTACCAGTGCATCTCATATTAATCACGTATCTATAAAGCATTCAATTCTATTAACATAAATATAATTTTTGTTGGCTATATACTGTTATCCAAATTAAATTTGTTTTCTATTTTATTTTCTATTAAATGTGTTGTTATATATGGAATGTTCTATTTAAAATAAGGGCGTTCTACATATGGTCAAGTAATTGGTTTTCCAGTTATTCTTTTTTGCAGCCTGATATCGGATGCCAGCGTTTGCAATAATTATCACCATTTTGTTTCTTCATTTGAGTTGTTACAATCACTTATACTGTTTGCCTAATCAATTTTATACCGCTAAACCAAATATTTGCATTTACATTATTTACACTGCAATTTATATATTTTTCTCCTATTTGATTTGATTAATTCACCTCCTGTTAGTAATTTGCTTATATGCAATTTCACTTATTAGTTCTTTAATTTTTGTAATGATAGATTCATTCCATTTCAATTTCATCTTCAATTTTAAATTCATTTATCTATTTATTTAAATTATAATATGACTTTTGCTGTCTACTTCTTGGAATTAAGAAATCTAGCTCTTATTTTAAATAAATTTTACAATCTCATCCACTTTCTTTTAAATAAGTCTTGAATCGACTACGTTTCTTTGGTTTTCCTTTTCCGATCCCTAGCAGCTTTGGCCATTGGAGGGCAGTTCCAACAATATCTATCACCTGATGGACCATCCTCAGAACTTGAACGCCAAGAAACCAAGCTAATTTCCAACTTGTGGATACTAACTTTGGATACATTGTGAGGTCCTTCCTGATCAATCTGCCCGGTCGCCATTTTCTTATTATAAGTTAAATATTACCAATATTCTATTTAGTTCAATTCAAGTTATTATTTTTTGTTGCTTAATATTTTATTTACTGTGAATATACTTTTGCTTTGAAACAGCTGAGCTTTCTTTGTCTTTGATCGGGGACAGCAAGTCTTGAGGACAGTTTGCTGTTTTTTTCTTTAAAATTGCCTAGCACTCTCTTTCTTTTGATGGCGATCGTCGGTACCTATATAGAGATTCACTGGCTTCTTGAAAATAAAAATATTCAAGGATTATTGTCGCTATTCTCGCAACTCAATTTTTTTCTTGTTTTTGAGATTCCTGTGTAATTTCTTTGGGTACAACAACAATAAAGATAATAGGATAAAAAACAAGGTCAACTACTTCTATTTTATCTTGTAGCATTTATTACTTGCCTTTAAATTCTAGCGTATATCAGTAAAGATATGCAAATTAATATAACTAATTCAATTTAAGAATTTCTAAAGATTGTGAGATACAGGAGAAAGAAAAGGTAAGTTACTTCTTCTTGCTCTGCAATGTGGTGATGAACGCTGGCCAACAAGTCTTAGTTTCCTAAAACTTCTCTTCAGGACCAAGTGTTTACTTTGTAACTCAATAGGCATAAAACTGCCTGCTAAAAGTATAAGATAAAGCTGTATCAAATATTCTTAACAATACAAAAAATCTAGAAGAATTCAATTAACTTTATGAACTCTGGAGTATTTAAAAGAAAAATGTAACATCAAAACGTCGATGCTAATGGTTAATACCATCGCTTTTCAGGAAAGCTATAAAAGAAACTTCGAACAAATGACTGCAGTAAAAGTTATAGATTACCTTTGAAATACCTCATTCCACTCTTCCCATAAGCAAGCCGATTTTCCGATCACGAACGCTGCGGACAAATTTCCTATCTCGTTCGAAACTTTGGCTTCTGGTAATTCGATTTCACCGTTTCTCGTTAACTCCAATATGCTCGCACTTATTTGCATCCATCATGACGGAGGAAAAAGCGCTAGGTCGCGGCTTTACAGATATAAAATTATCGAAAACGCTGCTGCTGTTACGTTTTTTGTCCTTTTTCGCTTCCATTTCCTTACATCGGTCGAAGGAACAATATCGCAGATCTGCTTAACTTGCAAGCCACCTTTCACGTTAGAGGATACGCTGAGAATTACACCGAGTGACAAATATATATCACAGTCCCACTGTTTGGCATGCTGGCAACTACCCTTCTAAATGATCGATGTATAATACTTTATCCTTCCCGAAGACACTTCCAGGACGATAGTACATTTTCGCTTGGTTCCTAGAATGACTCATCTTCCTTACAGCACGATACTTCTAGCAGGGTTATGGGAAAAACAAATTTGTTGCCTATGTCCTGAAGTATATTAACAATTTCTTTAAACTTTTTCTTCACTGTTCCCCAACGCTTGGCACTTAAATAATTATTTCCAAACAGAGATTTATGTTAGGCATTATATCTCTGATCGAATTCTGCCGCGCAAATTAGGGTACGCACGTCGAGAACCATAACTGAATAAAATGAAATGCAACTACCTCGTTATTTTCTGCTGCGCTAATAGACGAAAGTGTGCCTCTTCGTTTCATGTATAACTAAGGCCTGTTTGTGTAACTAGAAGTGCTTTAAAACTGAACGTAAAGCTGGTAGATCCACGAACACATACTGTTTTTCCCAGAGAGACCCTATACAATCTATCATTAACCTTAAGTTTAAGATCGCTTACGCATCAATTTGTTTGTGCTTGTCTAATCAGAATGTTCAGATAGGTAGATAGTATTGAAATTGCTGCAAACGTGGTTATATAGAATACGAAATAATAGACATCCAGCTAGAAATTGTTAAAAAAGTGCATGGTAAGATAGTCCTGCTGAGGTCTGTGAAATAACGCAAAATCGTCCAACGTATGAAAGTAGACTTGATCATGAAGAAGCATTGATCCGGAAACTAATTTGAAGCGTTTTCTAGTAGAGTAAAGATTTACCATCACAAGAGAAGCTTGGGTCCATCGATATATTATTTATAATGTAAAGTGATAATCTAAACAATGATAACACCATAGTTCTTCTGTCCGGTGTTGGTGGATGTTGCAACTGCAAAAAGTTCTGCTCTGGTTAATTAGCAGCTTCTAAGAAGCCAAACTACTAAAGGTGTACGTTTTTTTTAGATAAATTCACCGGGAAAAAAACATTTTGCCGACCAACCTCATCTACAGTTACATAGCGCCAGAGAAACTCACTGTGTTATAATCTTTAAATGAATGAAAAAGCTGGCGTAGAAACATCTAGGTGGTGCTAATCGATACATTATGGTATCAGTTTGTTAGTGCCACCAAACTGTATGTGCACATGGAATCGTTGCAATTATGATAAGCATCCCGATTTAGCCAAAAATTATAATCTTTGATCAATCAGGCTTCGACTTGGTACCGCATATCCGCCCTCTTCATCAAAATTAAGATCTTCAAGATATCTCCTTTCCATGCTAGGAAAAATACCTAACAAATCACAAATTTTCAATGTCAAACCTACTACCTATAACGCCCTATCAAGGTATAAAGATCATCATCGCTGATCCAAATACATGAAGGTGTAGCCAAGGGCTTACGTTGAACAATAAACCGCGTTTTAAACTGTGATTCTGCTTTTTTGGTTTTGTTTTCTACTTTTTAGCACACCCTCATAGTATTGCATAGCGAGACTGCAGCGGCAGTCAGCTTGCGATAGGAACGTGTGACATCGCGTGAGATTGTTTCGACACGCTACTACGGATACTCGGAACGTGTGACGATCGATTCGCGCTCGGAACTATAGCGTCCGAGTGGAATGGAAAATAATAGATAGAATAAAATAGGAAAATTCGCCTCGATGCTATGTAAAAATAATTTCGAATACAGAAATATAAAGGCGGCCGAGTTAATATAAAAGAATAAATGAGCAGGAAACACGGCATAGTGCAATGCATATGAATTACAGGACAAAGAAATTAGTACATCTTTTGTTGTTACGGAAACATGGACGTTGTAGGTGATAGACGTACTAAGGCTGAATAAAAACAAATTTAGAATATCTATATCCCCTTGATTCTATTGCTCAA
The DNA here is from genome assembly GCA_902654985.2 of Oryctes borbonicus. NCBI lineage: Eukaryota > Metazoa > Arthropoda > Insecta > Coleoptera > Scarabaeidae > Oryctes > Oryctes borbonicus. Next base: position 6,098,394 of record LR736872.1, read on the forward strand.
GTTGGTTTTATCAGTTGTTAGTACGTAAAACATGTTCACAAAAAAGATAATCGGGTGGACCATGCTTTGTTTTAATTATCTTTTATGTTGCTTACTAACTAGATGTGGCAGTTAAATCATGTCAAGATTGGAACTTCAAATTACGTTTCACATATTTGACAATAGTGGCGCAAATAAGAAAAACGTAAATGGCTAATGTAGTCATCTCAAGTCAATAATAATAAAGTTAGCAGAATAAAAAGAATATTTCCTAGTAAAAGCAAAAGAATCATAGTAAATGCTCAAAGTAATCTCCTTCGAGTTTGTTACATAGGCTACCGCAGTCGTCAATAACACTACACGGTTGGAACTGCGTCGTTATCGTAGCTTCTACCGACGTTTTGTCCTTACTCTTATGGAACATTTTCAGGGCTGTTACTGCACATTGAATAGACACTATTCGCGAGCCCCGTGTGTACATGTATAAATAAAATTCTTTGTAAAATACTCTTTCCTTCCATGAACGTTGTAGATCCCTTTTGATCAAATCTCCGATTCTATTTTTCTGTTTCTTAGTGTTCAAATGGCTTTAAACCATTTAAGTTTGAAATTTAGATAAGCAATAATTAGAATATACAAGGTATTTTTCTAGATCTATATTTTGCTGATCGATGTTTTCATTAGTTTTATACAAATATATCAAAATCAATTTGAGTTTTCAGTGTTGCGGAGCTTGTTCAACTTTAAACCACTAGGCTTTTTAAGGATTTTCTGTTTGAACCTCAATTCCATCTAATTAAAATCTCAAATAAAAAACGAATCAACTGCAAGAATTAGCTAAATATTGTCAAGATAGTGTGTATGATAGCTAATAATCAATAACGTACTACAATTTAATATTTTTGAATAAGTTTTATTGCTTTTATCGTTTTATAGATAATTACTAAGCCCGCAGAAACGAGTTGCGTTTCACGAAATTAGCTGAGACTAGACAGACTCATGTTTATTCGTCTCATGAGAATGGGTTCGTGTTGCCTACTGGTTTCCCTGAGAGTCAAAAAACACGAGTCTGTTTACTCTCTGCCAAATTGGTGAAGCGCACGGAAAGTGTACTTGTTTCTGCAAGCTTAGTAATCACTGCCAGTATTATTTTCTTGTGATGGATAATAATTTATGTTACCTCGAAAACATATGCAAACTCTTACTAGCGCATACGTTTTTGATAATGTTGTTTACACGTCAACTTTATTATAGAGGGTGCAGTATGCCCAGGGCCTGGGCTAGAGAAGAGCCTTAAGAAAATATAAATGATAACTCTTTTGCTAAAAAAACAAGGATTTCTTTAAAAAACAATCCGACTTCTGGGTACCATTAGCCACAACTCCTATACATACAGCTGTACATACAGCCACTTAATGACACAATCCCTTCTCTCCCACCTCATCAAATTAAAATCATTCGATTGCTGTTAACCACTAACACAGCGTTTTTACTAGTCATAAAATTTGAACCAGAAACATCAAAGTCGCCGACGAAGAGTTTCGCATCTAGATAATCTAGGCTATTAACATTACTTTTACTGGAATTCTTTCAGAGAATATCAATCTTATTTAAGAACTAGGGCATATTTTGAACCCTAGGAGCTGTTCCATCATATAACATATATAGAGAACTGTAAACAAATTCTTACAAATTAGGCTATATTTTTTGTCAATCTCTTAATAAAACGACAATGCTACTCAGCATTATATTCGATCGTTTTAAAAATCATTAATATAACTTCCACATTGGTTAAGACAGTGTTAGAACGTTTCGTAATAACCTAATAAAAGAATTGCCAGTTTAGCATATCTTACTATAACATACAGGTTTTAAGGTTTACATAGGTATATATATAATATATGTTGGCAAAGAAAAACACAACTTTATTTATAAACAAGTTGCAACACCATTAACCGATACAACCGTACCAGGCGCATGTGTTGTAAAAAACCCTAGGTATATTTTATGACTCTGCAACTAAAAAAAAAAAAATTGAACGAATTATTGAATAACTTAAAATCGATCCTATTTTTAAACCAGTGTTGTTCTATTTCGATGCTTTATCCATACACTGAGAAAAAGAAATGATCGAACCAATGCAACCACTACAAGTTTTAGTCACATGTTAGCAATGCATTTTACTTGTTCACAGAATATCTCAAAAATATCAAATGATGCAGTTTAATTTAACAATGTTTCGTTTCTAATCAACAATGTTACTGTTTTGTTTCAATGAAGTGTTAAACGCTTAGTGAACATCAGAGAGAGTTAGGCAGACATTGAAATATTTTTCCTTTAAAATTTTAATTAGTTGATTGATTGTCACCTTTGTTCGTACGTTTCGATATGTATGTTGCTATTAAATTAGATTTGGTTGACAACCTGTATATGCAACATAATATAAATGCGACTGTTTTCCACCTTAAGTTACTAAAGTTACTAAAAACGAAATCTGCAATTAACTCCATCTAGTGGTTACTATTATTCGGAGTTGTTTTGTGAAATAAACTAAAACCTGATATTTTTTTCCTTGATCGTTTTCTTCTGAAGCGATGTCTTATGCTAGGTGTACACCAAAATTTAAACAAAACAGCAACTTAATGACTATCAACAATTCAGAAACAAACCGAAAGTATTTTGTCAACTTTTATATTTGTGATCGTTTTTGGTAATTTCTTGTTTTCCGGTCGCGAGTAGGTAAAGATCAAAAGATTTGTTTTAATACAAATTCAGCTAATGCTATCGCTCCAAAAGGATCCGCTTGCAGTTATCGAAAATGTAGCACAGGTGAGTCTGAATTAAAGTGGACCGTGGACAACAATTGCAAGTTAATTTCACTGTTTTGAGGAGCACTCTATTACGCTGCAGAGAAAACAGGGTATAAAAACAACTTAAAGCCAGCGGCGATAACAAGAAAATCATTTTTGAGCAAAAACGCCCCACATCTGAATGTTTCAACGATACTAGAAAGTGTGCGGACGGCACGACGCAGTTTAATCGAAATATAACTATATGTTCTATTGTTAATTGTTTCTTTTTGTTTCTTGCGTGCACGTTAAAAAAATTGTTATTTTGTTGTTGAAATGTTCCTTTTTTTTTTACTAAAATCAGAAAAAATCAGCTTATCTGTAATAAAATTATTTCATTCTTTCATATCTCTATCTTACTATAATATAGGATAATATATTTCAGTCAATCTTATTTATCCCAACCGATTTTATTCCGCAGTATCAAACACCAACACTTCATTATCTTTCCAAAACAGAACTTGATGTGACTTTCCTCATTATCACATATACTTAATTAAACAGTCCAATAAAATACAAATTATATAACAAGGCACACGACACTCGATCTATATAATTAAATCGTAAATGTCAGATGTCGAGCATATGTTCCCAACTCAACCAAAAACATTTAAATACCCATAAATCTCCATTAGGTCTGGCTGAATTACCTCCGTTGATTGATTAATTGGTCGACTTATCCAACTTCAAATAATTGCTGCTTTAGGAAGAGACTGTATGCCTAGCATTCATACGCAGTTGCTGCGTTCGAGATACTTAGAGGGCGCTGGAGTTTTAAACGCGATACGCGAATGTTTTTTCTTTCGCTCTTCCTTCAAAAGCGCTTTCGTGACATCAAATAGAGGAACGCTTTTAAGAAATGTTCCCCTGATGTACGAGCCATAACGAAGAAATCGTCGGGGGTGGTTCGTTTAATATGCATGAGGTTGTTTAAGGGATGCTATAATGGGAATATTAAGTGGTTTCGATATCTACTCGTAAAGGGAAGAGAATTATTGAAAAGGAAAAATGGAAATTGATAAAATGATAAGGGGAAGGATGTTTGTTGTTATCGGTATAATGCTCTTCAATTTAATGCATTCTACTGAATTATGATTTTAAATTCGCTTGCTCATTTTTAGTACATAAATCATTGTATTTCAAAAGTATCGTTGTTCATGAATCAAAATCCATAACGTATTCTTCATTGTGTAGCCTCGGAAGAAAGTGTAAGTCTACAATTTGGCAAACTTTAGGGAAGAAATATTTTTTGTTTGAAATTGACTTAACAACCATTAAAAAATTTACGATTGTTTTGCGTCTTAACACTATTGTACATCAAATATAATCTACGTTTTTTCAAAATGTTGTTCGGCTACAATGATTTCTTGTCGAATCATAGTGTCAATCGATACTTTACCAATATAAGTGGGAGGTTGTCAAAAAGATTGTACTTGATGTCACCTGGGTTACTAAAGACGAAACATTATTACTTTCTGCTTTCAACATGTGGAACCTGCAACATAGACCTCATGGAGTTTTTACAACACTTTAATTTTCTATCACCTGAGTTACCTTTTGTTACCTAGGTTTTCTTCTTCTTCTTGAAGTTTGAATAAAGAATGTCAAAACCTATTTTCAGAATTAATGCTGCTTATTGAATAAAGATTACAAACAAATAAGTTCTTAGCAAAAACGGAATTAGAAACGAATGTAGCTACAAACTTCACGGTGATAATTTCAAATAACAAAAAGAAAATGTATTTAAGAATGTACCGAGTGACCCTGGAGACTGGTGCAAATTTGTTTTCTATTTAATAAATTATGACAATTGAAAACATATAAACAACTGATTTTGTTTTAAACATTCAAATGTCTATGTACAATGTTGTTACATCGTTTTTTCAGTAAAAATTACAGTAACCCAGGTGAGGACCAAAGTTGAGGACACTTTTTCTATATTATGGGAACTACGTTTATGTATAAATGTTTTAGTTGTATTTTATAATAATCGTCAATATTCTCCATTCAACATGGAGCATTTCATAACAATAGTTGATGCAACGAACATTTACATATTTAATGTAGGTGTATATTCGTTTTCAGAAAATGCTTGTTATTATTTTTGAAAGAGTCGAAACCAAGAAAGAAACAATGTGACATAAAAATGTTGTGTCATGTATAAACATAACAGTCTGGGGACAACTAATGAACAAAATATTTGAATATTGCTCAAGTGCTACTCTGCTTATGTGTCGAGGGGATTCACCGATTCGTATTTCGAGAACTATTTATACCAATTCCTTATTCTTGACTAAGATCTATAACCAACTACCTATGACTCCGTCGGCACCGATCTTTCCGTGTTATTTCTGCACTTCTGCAGCTAGTTGTGTATCAGTTTCGACGAACACTTCACAAAGGCTCCACTCTATAGTGGAACTTTCTGTAGCAATAGACGTATTCCCATTTCTTCGAATCTCCAATATCCAACACAGGTTCGTTCAATCGATATCAATAATATGGACTTGAGGATTATAGAGAAACATGTTTTGTTGGAGAAATAAATATAAAAATTTCTAAAATAAATAAATAGTTGTGGCTAACTATAGATGAAACCACAGACATTTAAAAAAATTCACCAAAGCAAGTGCTAATGATGGTTACCGACGCTGCTGCGGTTATGATATATATAGAAGCAGCATTCTAGTATTTTAAACATTTTGAAAAGATCAGATTAGTGTACAACTGGACGCTACAGAAACAGCTACAATAACGCTAAGTCAAATGCAAATCCAAAATCCTCAAGTTGCAGCAAATTTAAAAACTATTAACGACAATTACGTTCCAGTAGCTGATGCAATAAAAAAATTGCAAAACGCTTCGTTGTCCTTACAGTATTCGTGTGATATTGTTAACCGCGTACAAAAAGTGCTATATATTTTAGACGTCGAAAAAAGTGTTTCAGTCCGAGAAAAATGTAATACTATATTACGTAAAAAAGTCGATTTCTTTAGATTACGCCATCCTTTTAACAATAGCGTAGCGGAAGATCCGTTATACGAATTCAAAGACCACTTTAAGTACACGAATATTGCAGGGCTAGACGTAGAACGATCTTTTTCTGCGTATATACGCCGCAACGGGATGGGTCTCAAGGAGACGAGGAGGAGAAGCGTACGCTATGGTACAGGTATTGAAGGCCTCACTTCCGGATTTCTTTTCAGCCATCTAAACATATTCGGTAAGTTGTTTACTATATTATGTTTGCGTTTTCATAAATTCTCTTATTGTTTTTGTTCTAAATAACGCCCATGTTTATTTCGGTTAACTCAGCACAGTGACGCTACTGCTAGGCAATCGACTTGTTAAGCCTTAATTATGACTACTCGGCTGGAAACTTGCTCTACGTTAACATCATGGCACGTAATGAAAACCTATTGTGACACATACAAATTTTTTAAAACATTGAAATAGAAGTGTTAAAAATAGCTTTATTTTGAAGCCACATCAAACGATTTTAAAGTGACCGTGGTTTTAAAACCCCATTGATAATGTATTTTGCAACCGCATGTAAATTTATGTCAGAATTCAAGATAACAAAGGAAGAAGAACAATATGAAACAAATACGTATATTCCCCATACAATATTATTGCTAAATTAGATCAAAGTAAGAAACGAAATATTATAGCACAATTTTATAGTTTAGTCGGCTATTTTTTTCCGATATCTCTTTCGCACGCTATAGCCAACTTCCCGCAGCAATGTGAATATCCTTCTCATTACACGATTCTGTATTTAAATTCAGCTAAGCGTTTAATGCTGTCTATAGCTTTTAAGGTGTTACTAGGATCACTGTAGGGTTTCTGATTTTTATCTGAAGAACATGCAGTAAACCAATATCTAAACACCTATCATTCAATGACACAGTTGATGTGTCAGTATCTTCTTTAGCAATTTGTAACAAAGAATTTTTGCGAACGTAATACGTATCATTCGAAGACAATCCCTCTTACATAAATCCTTCAACCACTTCTCTGTATTGTTAAATATTGCCATCCATAGGATTTTATCCTTGATGGACTTACGAATATGTTTGGAACATAAACTGGAAATCCTGTGTTGTATGGGTAACAATGGATGACTGTTCATGCAACTATATTCTATGGAACATGAATAAAAAATGATTAGATTGAAATTGGACAATCCCGAATGAACTCGATCACTACCTTATATAATTTGATATCGTTACACCTTAGAATAGGCACGATCAGTGTTGGGAATGATACTTTCAATTTGGCCAGACTCTCCATTAACTCGCATCGTACTTTGGGCATGCAAGAATTAGACAGATTACAGGTGGATTATCTACAGCGTTTACAAATGCGGTGGGAGGACACCACCACCAAATTTCAATCTAGCAATTGGGGTGTACAGAAAACTAGATAGACTGGCACGCTGCTTTCCAGCTTGACATACTGTGTTGCTTTCTATCTATTTGCTGTCGTGTCGTTAGTTATATTGACCGTAACCGCTTACATGCATCTTTAATGTAAAGTAACTACAAATTTGAATTAGGGGACTAACTTGCATCAAATTAAAGATAAGAATACATTTTTCAAATAAACACTATAACATTCTGTGCGAATTAGTCTAAAATAGTAACTAAATTATGCACTCTTAGATAAATGGTGTATAAACGTGAAACATTAGCTTTTAATAAAGTTTGCGGTACATAAGCGACGTAGCAATTAAATCATTATCGGACCATTTAACGCCATTATTTGCATTTGCTGCATGGCGTCTGCAGCCCGAACATAAGGTCGAGGCAACGATCCCTCGATAAGAGAACGGAAGTTCCGGAAACGGTGCATCCGGTAGAAACTTCCACATTATTTGTACAAAGACAGATTCGCGGAAAGTAAAGATAACTGATTTCTAAAATAGGTCATTGCACACTACATTTGGCTGCACAAATATTCAATGACAATTTGCTGGGTACACTTGGGTGTTGATTACAACTGGTAGCATAAATTATTCTCCTAACGTAATGAAGTTGTGCACACACGCGCCTCGTGCAATGCTTTACTTGTTTAAAAATACAAAACGGTATGTATTTATTGCGTAATTATTCCCAAATGTCTACCTACGTAAGTACTGAACAGAAAAGCACTGTCAAAATTAAATGATTCAAGCGAGTGAAAAGACGTAATATTTCTGGCGAGAAAAATCGAACAAAGCATCACTTTTTCCAATAGTTGAGTGTAGGCTCTCACGATCGTAATCCATAGTAGAAATGTCTTTCGGGTGTAGTTAATATTTTACTTGACGTTTCGCTGACCATGCTGTCAGCTTCTTCAGAAGATTTCTAAAGACTGCTATTGTTGTCTTTTGCTCCTCGTTATATATCCTATATCTGTTCCGCTTTGCTGATCCATAACCGTTCTGCTTTGCTGATCCATAACCGTTCCGTTCCGCTGAACCGCGTCGTTCGTTGTATGATGACTCCGTAGTGCTAACTTCCACGTGTTGCTGATCCTGTATCCATCTTCGCGATTGAAGTTGTTGGTGTTCTTCATTATTTCTATGGATTCGCGTATTATCCTCGGGTAGTAGTGGCTGGTCCTGGCTAATACCTTAACGTCGCTGTAGCTTATATGGTGGTCTCATTGTTGGTGCAGATGTTCTGCTACTGCAGATTTTTCAATATGCCTAAGGCGTGCGTCTCTCTCGTGTTCTTTCAATCTGCACTGAATACTCCGTCCTGTTTGACCGATGTAGCTTTTACCACATTGGCATCTCAGTTCGTATATGCCTTTCGCTCGTAGTTTCGGTAACACGTCCTTGTTAGGGAGTAGCTGGTCGATTTTGGTCACCGTGTTGAAATGTGTGGTGATGTTTTTTTCCCTAAGGGTCTTTTTTAGCCTGTCGGTGACTCCGGCTATGTATGGAAGGTATGCGTATCTTGCTGGTTGTTGTTGGTCTTCGTCTTTTCTCTGCTCTCGTGGCATCCTTATAGTACAAAAGATATAAGGAAGCCACGAGAGCAGAGAAAAGGCGCCAACTTTTTTTTTAAAGAAACTTCTTTTGAAAAACATATTGGTACTGGTGATAGCAACATGTAATATAGATTTCGCTAATGTGGTTTAGAAAAAATAAAAGCTGAGCTTGGGTAGCGTTAATTTTTGTTCTGTAAAAAAAAAACCGTCGCACAGAGGCGAAATTTTAGGAAATCGTGGCCAAAACACACGTTTCCCTTTATAAGAGTACATTTTTATGTTTTCATGATGGAAATGCATTGAGAAAATACACGTTAAATTTTTTTATGCATAATTATGTACACTGTTAATAAAAAATATGTAACAAAGGTGCTGAAACTTTATTAACTTTATTATGGGCGAAGGTTCTGCCACAAGACAATTTCGTTTGAAGAATTGTGATCACCTAATATTAACTGCAGAAGTACGAGACAAGTCAGAAAATGTTGGCGTCGGAAATGCTGGTATCTACTATTACTAGTTGTCATATTCTATCTGTCGTCTTAAGTTAACGTGTATATTTATTTATTGCACACCACAATTTTGTCCCTCACGTTCATCTTCAAAATTTGCAATTTCATACAAATGGTGGGTTCTTCTTCTTCTGATATAAAAACATGAGGATGCTCTATCACAAACACGAAATTTGGACAGTACATTTCCTTTGTGGGCAGCAACGCAATAATTTGTGGAAATTTAGACCTTAAGGGTGTAAAATATGAGAAGTTGGTTTGGAAGCCTCGTAATTTTTTAATTTAGAGAGATGAAACTTCTGGTTAGAAACAAAAAATTACTATATAAGATATGGAATGATCCCCCTACTTCTTTGAAGTTTTTAGAACATTTAACGTATTTTGGGCATTTCAAAGGTGCAATGCTCCGAAGATAACATACGCTTTTTAAAAGTTTATGGCATAAATTTCAATTAAAGGTCCATTCTGAGCCTGAAATAATAAAATAATTTTAATAAGTACCAGGAAAATTCTTTTATAGTGAATTATAAAACGTCTGCCTTCCAAAAATCAGCATTAAAATTGTTTGCTTTTTTTATTTTTAGGCTTTTTGTAGTTATTAAACTTATTAGGCTTAAAGGCAGATACGTTGAAATGAGTTCATATTTACTTTTCTTTATTTTTAATACATACATACATAGATTGCAAAAGCAAGGTTTCCTTCATTTTATAATATAATTTTAATAATTAATGCAATTTGCCTGACAATTAAATAATTTTTTATATCATAATAACTGGAAAAATAAATTAATTATCCTTAAATGCAGCAAGGGTAACATCTGCCACTTGCATTGAAGTTAAGCTAATTTAATACTACAACAAAGCAGGTGCGATTAAATAGTTTACGGCACTATTTTTTAACATCTTCAACAAGCTCTCATTTGATAAGCCAGCAATATATTAAAGACAGATACTGCCCATACCTCAATTCTTTACTTTCATCAACTTCTGAAAAACGATAAAATCATTTAAAAATTACTACCACCAGCTCATTAATTATATTAACATAACAAACAAAACAAACCTAGAAAAGTCTGAAGGATTAACAGAATGAACAAATGAGAAAGCGAACTACAAATGGCTATGAATAAGACATCCTGCGAACACCACACGCTGTAGCATTGTTGTAAACATTTCAGTTTCACTAAAATTGGATATAAATAAACTAAACAATATTTTAGAAAAGTAATTTATTTGATTGTAGCAGGTCGCACAACTCAAAAAGTTATAGCATAAAAAAGGGCGTGTCAAGGGCTGGTATTATATTGGCAAAGAATTTCTCTTGTTACAACTTTTAAATGCAAGTTTTCTGTTTAGAAATCCATTACCATTCATCTAACTTAAAAAAAAGAAAAGGCAGCAGTGTAGGAGATGTGGCGACAGCTGCCAGAATAAAATGCTGGTGTAAGATAAAATTTTTCCCATGTAGGTTAAGATCTGTAGTTTCCGTTGTTTCTTGAAATTTTAATATCTCTGTAACCGTTTTAGATTTTAAATTCAAAATTAAAACTAAAAGCGCAGTTAGACGTGTAATGACGATTATCGATAGTCAAGTCAAGCGATCTGCTACAATTAATATCGTAGAATCTACCAAAAGGTATACATCGGGTCTATTTTCCCAACAAATTAAATTAGATAAAACTTCAATCGTAGAAGTTTGTACGTTGTCGATCGTAGACAATCAAGATAAGTTTCTGTTGCTTCGTTTCTCCCCGAGAACTTCTAACTCAATTACTTCTATGTCCCTAGATTGGAAGCCGAATAATGAATCGTAGACGGCAATTTAACGGTTTACGGATCAAGTTATAGCAGAACCCGAGCTCTGAATCTTCTTAATTTGGACAAATTTTTACAAGACGTATGCAGAGAATTGATGATTTGCATAGCATAGCTTACTTTAGCAACAAAAGTATAATATTTAATTGTGAAAAAATTGAATTCGATGAATGCGAATTGCTCTATTGGACATCAAATGAAAATTTCTACTCAATTTATGACTATTTCAAGAGAAGCTGAACTAAATTCGGCAAATATTTATACTTTTTAAAAGACAGGTTGTTAAAAAATATATGAAATTTATGATTTGTCTAAAGATATGTTGTCCATATGTGATCATCGTTCCAAGAGAGGAAAAAAAAAGCAATCAAGCCAGCCAGAATTATCTAATTAGAACGGTTAGTTTATTATCTAGCTTTGCAAATTCACGAAATAATTACACTACTTATGAAAGAATATTTATAAATACTTATCACTGTTCAAGTTTAATGAATTAAATAACAATGTTAGTTACGCAATTTAGTTATTTTACAGAAGTAATATAGAACAAATACAAAAATTGCTTTGTTTTTTTATAACGAATGCCTTCTTACTGCGCAGCAAATTAACAAATTAGGATGGTAGGATATTACTTTTCTTTATCTCCTTCTTATCTCCCATGCCCAATAATTGTTTGGTGGAAGTGCTTGCAGTATTTGCAGCTAATATTGCAGTCGCCATGAGTGATGGCGAGGAGTAGGGATGTGCTGTAAACGTTTTTAAAGGCGTGCACGTCCACTTAGCTGGAATAATATGTTTTGAGTATTTACCTGTGGCGTCTCAAAATGTTTCTGTTAGGGAAGCATAAAGTGATATATGCTCAAATGCACGAAGTGGTTTTTAATATGTATAATTATTTTTCTGACAGTAAAACTACATCAGTAAATGCAAGTGAAATAAAACAGCATCTGAAGCAACCGATATATCAGTGAGAACAATAGAAAGAATTATTCAAGGACATATGTCGACAAATCTAGACGAAATAAAATTTAGTAAAAAAGTCCAGGTAAGAAGAGACCGAACCAAAAGAATGTCTGTAGCTTACCGGAATACCAGAAGATGGAACGGGAATTAGGATTTAGCATTTAAGTTTGGATGAGTACAGAATAGAAAAGTAATAGAACGAATTAATATACGAGGATTGCGAATTGATTATTTACAAAAAATCAAATATTGTCGGGACAAGAATCGATCCATTGTTTATATAGATGAGATATACATTCATAGTGGTCATACATCTTGTGCTCCAAAATGTGGAGCGATGAAAGTATGAAAGGTCTCTTTAAAAACATTTCCAAAGGATCCAAGCCCATACTAGTACATGCTGATGAAAACATTTAATTGCCTACTGAGATTCAAGTCCTGCACAAAACGGTGATTATCATTTAGACAGGCAGAAAATTATGACAGATGGTTAGAAGAAAGACTCATGCCAAACTAGCCTACGAATTCTGTTATTGTGATAGATAGTGCGTCCTATCACAACGTACAAAAAGATCACGCTCCAACGAGTACTAGTAAGAAAGCTGAAGTGATAGATTAGCTAACGCAAAAAAAATATTCCCTGTACTACTACAATGTTAAAGCCACAGCTGTATCAGATAATTAAACAAAATAATTAGATCCATATGTAAGTTACAAGTTCGATGAAATTTTAGCGCGCAAAAGACAGTTTTGAGGCTTCCGCCATAACATCGGGACCTGAACCCTATAGAACTGATCTGGGCAATGGTGAAGAGTAATGTAGCGGCAAGAAATGTCGCTTTTAAGATGTAAGACGTACGTAAATTAACAGAAGAATTTCAAAAAAATATTTATACAATATACAAGATTGGGAACAACGCCGCAAACACATCGTCGATATCGAAAATAAATATTTACAATCAGAAACTTTAGTTGATGACGACGACGATTTTGGTGAGGAAGAGATGTAAATTTAATTTATTTACTTAACGGTTAAATTTTCATATATTTTATGTTATATTGTTTAAGTTCAATAAACCGATTGAATAGTATTCTTCCTTTGTTATTATCATCTTGAATATTTCTTTAAAACAAACAATTAAAGGGATTCTATGCACCGTGACTGTTGTTGGGATTTGTTAAATGCTTCTTAGGTCATTAAAATCTCATTATAGGAATTATATTTTGTTGCGGTAACGTTCATATCTTCCATGAAGAAATTATAAACAGTAAACATATTGTCTGCAAATTTCTTATTCTCATAAAGGTATATTATTAAATATTCACTTTGCATTATTAAATGTTAACCGTTATGTCAATGGTAAAGTGAAGTTTTATGTAGAGTCAATGGTAAATCCGTTATACCTACCCACTGCTGCGCAAACTTACTCTCATCGATCGCTATCACTCGTGGCGACTGCAATACCTCGTATTTTTGAGAAAAAGTCTAAATGCAGTTCTAGAATATATGTTTTGAAAAACATTTTATTGTAAGCGCATAATAATATGCCTTTTATTACCTAAAATGACAATAAGAAAAGATGGGAGGAAATCCAAAGAAGGGTGATGCCACATATTGAAGATAATCTTATTAACTTCACAAAAATATTCTTAGCAAAAATGGATTGCACAATACTGACCAAATTACCTACAGGTCGCGCAATCTTAAACTATCACCTATATAAATTAAAAAAAAAACTGAATATCAACTCTGACGTTCACTACTCGTCGAGAAGAATATTAATTTCGTAGTAGGACGTTTTTGTCATCCATTCAACTGAAGAACGAATATCCTGGACTAGTTTTAAAGTCCATTAGACGTCTATAACTACTATAATATATACTTTTACTGAATAATATATTTAATTCCAACTTTTAAAACTTTATAAATAACTTTCCTAGCTTAAAACAATAAAAGATTTATGCTGAATTGCTCAGACAGACATTTCGCATTTAGGTTTCTTTTTTTATCAGCATTAACAGAATTACTTCGCCTCCTAAAATCATTGTATCACTTCTGATGTTTTATATTTTAACTTAGAAGTATAGAAATGTAAAACGATCTTGACATTTTTAAAGTTATCTACGTTTATACTTAAACTACTTTAATTGATGCTCAGTAAATAATTGTAATATTAGTAACATAATGACTGTGCAATAGTACAACATTGAAGGCTATTTACATAATTACAGCTTAATCACTTCGATAATTTTTTTGCGCGTTAATGTTGAATGCCTCCGCTTTCTTACATCATTTTTATTAGTAAACAATGTTAGAATCTAGCCGTACAAAGCAAAGGCTAATAGCCGGATGAGTTAGTAAAGTAGGCGCCTGCATAAATTTGGCTAGTTTTTTTTTCTAGAATTTGCTTTATATATAATATTAAAGTTGCTAAGTTTCAACAAAATAATCGTTGAAAAGAAAGTCAAAAAATTCTTTTTCGTTAAAAGTTAGTATGTTGTAAAATAGTTGTCGATGGTGATTATCTATAATTTTTTCACGGTCCTAAACGTAACTCAAGCAAGTCAAAAAAAAAAAAGTAAACCCTCTTTTACATTTCTTTATACATATGTTGCGCTTGGGAGGACACCATGATTTTTTCATCAAATATTCTTTACACGAAATATACAAGTATACCAAAAATAATATATGAAGGGATCTATTAATATGTTTTTGTCTTATGGAGCACGTCTAACAACACGTCATCGTAAAGTCTAATATAATAATACAATATTTTATTTTGAGGAGTTTAATAATTATAAATATGTTACTTATTTGAATTTCAATTTATACAAAATACACTATTTTCTTTAATTAACCCCAGCCCTTATACCGAGCTGTACTACTCTGGTCTGGTCTGGATAGCATTTTTGGTGAATCGAAAGCCCAACTTGTAGAGAAAATTAATAAACATTTACTTATTTTTTTGACCTGTTTGGAGCACATCTGGGATCATCAAAAAATTATAAATAATCACTGTTGACAACTCCTACAACATACTACGAATTCAGAAAAATATACCATATAGGTTAGCGAAAAAGATCCTATTTTTTTTCGACAATTATTTACTCGACAACTTTAAACTTTATACAGTTGAAACTTAGTAAACTTTTCTACTACATATAAAGCTACTTCAGGAATAAAACAGCCAACTCTATGCAGTCGTTTGCAATTACTGTACTCCCCCAAAGTTACCGAACCAACTTCATTAGAGGATAATACTTAAAAGGAAATCGTATTTTTGAAGAGAAACAATGTTTAAAGAACAATAATGCTGATAATTGAACTTTTTCTTATCATCTTTATAATGCAAGTATCTCCAAATATGTTGTGTAGACAGGCTATGAGTAATTTCCTGAATCTTTCAAAATGAATGTATTGACGTTGTACACGCAGGCGACAACTGTCTGCGAAAGTCATCACCATATTTACATTTTCATTGTTTTAAAATATCCGTCGCCGTTTATATGGGACATGTGGTTGCACAAATATAGATGGGCATGTATGAAATGGCTTTAGATGAATGAAATAATATTAAAGAAATATGAGTATAGTACATATAAAGCAAAAGTTTATAGAAATTCTGATTAATAGAATCGAATTGGATATGCATATCCATTCCTTTGTTTATTGCTATTACAGTATAACGTCAAAAGAAGCATACAATAAAGTAGCAATTAAACAACGATATGTTGGTTTAATTAACTAACCTTGGCGAGCATCCGCTGTTATATTACGGTTTGTACTTACAAATTTAACGGTGTGAGTAATGCTGTGTTAATTTCTATTTTTTTCGTCACTAGTTTCCGTCCACCTAATGCGTTTAAATGATTTCGCAGCACGTTCTGCTTTTATCTATCTAAAGAGAAAAAAAAAAAAAAAAAAAAAAAAAAAAAAA
>LR736872.1:6114528-6160624 GCA_902654985.2 Oryctes borbonicus
AAAAAAAAAAAAAAAAAAAAAAAAAAAAAAAAAAAAAAAAAAAAACAGACAAACAAATGGATGACGAAACAACGTCCGGATTGAGCAAAAACGAGAGATTTTAGTATTAATGTGCATTAATGGACAGCTGCCTCTGAACGTTTTGGCTAAATCTTCTTTCACCAAGTCATATATTCGATCAATCGGAAATGTTTAAATGTTATTATACATTAAGAGAAGTTGTAAACACGTTCTGAACGGTGGGATAATTAGGTGGATTAGGCTGCCAAGTTTCTTCTACTTGACACTCATCTTACGATCGTATATCTTACCTTGCACATTGAAATGTGCAAGTTACGATCCATATACAAATAAACATTTCTAGGAGTGAGAGGGGATAGTGTTACCTTTTCTCCGCAATAAAGTAAATATATCCCGTTACCTATTTTATGTTAAAATAACGCCGTGATAAAAAGTAACTAAGTAGTAAGTAGTTGGTCTTTTTGTATCCCAATTAGTGAAAAGTTTCATCTTAGTTTATCTCTGAGGAATTCAAATAGCTTTAGCGGCTTAAAGAATAAAATTTGGACATATAATTGTGTTGTTAACTGTTATATATTCATCGTTTTACATTTAGCAATTTCCCTTCTGGGCAGGTCTGCGCGGTAAGGATTTAATATCATATATATCTGGAAACTAATGAAGTGAAATGGGTAAAATGAGTTATTTACGAGAGTAAAATATCAAAAAAAAAAAAGGAAGAAATGGGCTAAAATGAATGCCATCCGCCTTTTATGAATGCACTCACATGGTAAAATAACATTCCTGTGCCAGTTGCTGACAGGAGTCCTGGGATCTAGAGCCGCCTAGCCCCTTTAATTAAGTACGGATTAATTATGACAACAGTAATTAGTGACTAGAAATAGCTTCCATCCAGTTGCGTTTTCTAATGCAAAAACCATTTGATGCAAGCTGCTTCAGTACACAGAAGAGGCACAGGCACAAAGTGCCTTGGTAGAACAGAGAACTTGAAGCCATGTGAACTAAGACCAGGCTGACAATTCCGAAATAAGGAAAGCCGAGAGGAGAACTTGGCGGAGCTTTTGCGCAGGCATTGACAACACATCAACAGCAGCTTGCCTACAAAAAGTCCTCGCCAAAGAACATGTAAATGAACTCGGGCACCTCCAGGAAGAGGATGGCCACTTTACAGAGAACTCTAGAGAGGCATTAGAGATATTGCTCACTTTCCAGCCTGCATCGTATCTACTAGCAAAGACTACCACCTTGAGATGGACTCAAGTCATCCATCAAAGGAGGTACGAAGTCTAGCAAGTAAAATCTTTACAACTAATAGAATAAGATGGGCTTTAAAGACATTTAAACCATACAAATCACCTAAAGGAGAAGGCGTCTTCTCAATGCTACTGCAGAAAGGCATAGACGCTATCCTTCCAACACTTGAACGCTTATACAAAACCAGTTATAGCTTCAGCTATATACCAATGTTGTGGAGAGACGTTAATGTGGTATTTCTACCTAAAGGAGGAAGGCGATCAGCCGCAGAGCCTAAAGCGTATAGACCTATAAGTCTCTCCTCATTCCTGCTTAAAGAAAGGGAGAAGGCACTAGAGCAGCATCTAAGGAACAAAGTTCTCACGTCAAGTACGCTTCATCCCGGCCATGCATACCAAAAGGCAAAATCAACAATGAAGGCCCCCCAACATGCTACTAGCAGATTGGAGGCGTCGTTAATTGCAAAAGTTCTCTGTGCTTTCTTGGACACAGAGGGTGCTTTTGACAACCTTCTTCAAGAGCATCGAAGGAACGACCTCCTCCAAAAGATTTCACCCGTCGTCTGGAAAATGGATTAAAGTCATGCCCCAAAGTCGACGAATAAGCGCGACGATGGGATCGGTAACGACAACAATTAGAGCCGACAGAGCCTCAAGGAGGAGACTTGCTACCTCTGATCTGGTGCATGGTTGTAGATGATCTCCTATAGAACTTGACTCCCAGCGGATATGAAGCGCAAGGGTACTCTGACAACCTGGTAATCCTGATAATAATCCATGAAAATATGAGAATATTATACTACAACTTATGCAAAGAGCTCTTGACGATACATACAAATGATGTCAAAGACATAGCCTGCGCATGAATCCGAAAAAGATTACAATCGTTCCTTTCACAAGGAAAATCCGTTGAAAAACAAGCGATGGGAGTCACGTTCGACAAAAGAAATAAATGAAATGAAAAAACACATGTTATGCAGCGGAAAAGAAAAGTAATGTGCTCACAATATTGTTTCGAAGAGATGAAAACCTTTAAATATCTAAGGGTAATAAAATAAACAGAGAAAATAAAGAACATGTATCAGGGAAAGCATACAGTCAGGACATAAAGCATTTTACACCAACAAACAGTTACTAGAAGATGAAGAGCAACTGAAGATATTCGAAAGAAAATGATAATGAAAGGAGGCAGGCAGTTGATGAATCACCAGATTCATAGATTATTGAAGGGATAAAACATAATACGAACAATTAAATCGCACAGGATTAGATGGGATGGTCATATATTCAGAAAAGATAAAAATTCAACTACCAGAATATTGGCGCAATGGAATCTCATAAATCAACGACTGAGAGGTAGACTAAGGAGAGAGATCTAATAATAATAAAAGTGAAAAACCCAAAAACGTCAGCAGACGATGGAAAAGCATGGAGGAAGATTGTGGACTAAGCAAAGGCACATAACGGACTGTCTAGGATAATGGAATAAAGATACGTGTGGACAAATCAATACGATAAATGATTGATCGAGCTCTTTATTGAAACAACAGCAATAATTTCCGTGAAAATATATAGCTTGTATAATAATATAGGAGATTTAATGTTGTTCTACGCGAATGTTAATTGCGTAGGCTTACTTGCTAAACTTCGATACTAAATAGGATATACATATTCTACACGACGAAACTTGAGTCAATAATTACGCTCCTATTTTTAGAAGGTCATTCAAATTATCTACACACCCAAACACAAAAAAGAATATAAAGAAAATAGATGAACACAAAGCAACACGAAATTAATCAAATCTATACCGCCTGACATTTGAAACGCAAATGTTATCGTTCGAATGCAAACAAGGTAGTATACTTTCTAGTGTTGTTATTCAAATATTTACGTGTCAAGCGATATAAACCGTAACTCCGACATTACTTATCGTATAACTGTTCACACGTGAACCCAGCCGGCTAAATGGAAAGGGTACGGAGAAGTAACGTAATCGTTCTCGATACGTTAACGTACTAGGAACAGACACCAGAAGCTCAGCCCGATGACGTAACAACGGAGGTCTGTAAAGCGGTTTTGAATTACCGAAAGCAAGGTAATTGTGTTAACACACCGGCGGATTATGCAGTAGGTGAAGGCTGGTGGTGACCGGGTCATCCGAACGAAGGTCGCGAAGCGAGTAATCGCCCTCAACTTGGCGGAAATAGGCCAAGAATTTAGAACAACACATTTCCTTTATCTAATGTATGTGGATGCTATTCGTCAACATTTCTGCCACTGCCATTCTAAACGGAGGAGATATTTTTGTTTATAAACGCTTAGTTTACTGTTTAAAGCAGATTAATATTTCCTTCAATAATAAAAGAAATATACAGCATACATTCTTAGTCCAAACATTAAATATACATATATAACTCATATTTTTTATACTAGAATATTGTATTTAATATATTGTTAATCCCCTATCTTACGCGATTAACTTGTTGTTTATAAACAAGGGCCTTTCTCTCATAATTGTGTCAACAGTACCTCCCTCATATGAGAAAGGCGATATTAACTCTTTTGATAACTATCCAGTCCAATCTGTATTATATATTTCGTTGTTTGATGAACAAAAGATTAATTCTGTGATTAATAAAAGTAAGAATAAGTGCCTTTGTAATGTAAATATTTAAAATTGACATAAAAGTGGGAAAAAGAAAGAAATGGTAGAAATGAGCTTCTTGAAATCGTGTGAGATTTAGAAAACTACAGGAACTCACTCTAAAGAGGCCCCCTTGACTTCAATTTAGTAAATTCCTCAACACAGTGTTGTACTCACTTTAATTTTGAAAATGACCTCTTCAAAGTCGCAACTATTAGATAAGATGTACATCTAAATTTTCAGGAAATATCCTTTTTAAATGTTTCTCTAATTCTTGTTGCTTAAAAATGATTGTTGTACAAGATACGAAAGCGAAAAATTATTTAATATGCTTTGCGTTCCTTCGATAGTTAACTGATTATTATATCAATTGATGTGTTAAATGTTTTATTAGAAATGATTTTTCAGGATTATTAAAACGATGATTCATCAAAAAAAAAAATTTTTGGCTTTTGTTTGGCTTAGTTACGCATTTTATATACGCAAAAGGAAAACGATCTTTCAAATAAAGCTGTTTTATAGTGAGGACGCGAAATTAAACTGCGAAATTGGGTAGAGGTTGTGAATGCCTGTCTTAAAGCAAGATATGGGGAAGTTTTACTAACTATAGTATCCTATGATAAAAAATTAGAGTCTGGACTTCTCTTCTATTACACATATTGAGCCATTCAGCGCCAGATAACTTGTGTGAAATATGTTAACATTTCCTAATACCGTATATGTCACGATGACTACTATTTGGCACTCTCTCGATACGACGCGACGTTATATAATCCAAACAACGCTAATAAATTTCACACCAATATATAAATGCGGAGAGCACATAAGTTTCACAAAGAGTTCTTTTAATATTCTGATTCAAAACTAATCGAAACGAATATATTTTTTTTAACGGGTATAAGATCCTTGTAAACAATTATCGGTAAAGTCTCGATGTCGAAAAGAATTGTCCGAAACTTTTAGCCCTGTATGCAGTACATACTAGTTAACACTGACATCTATTAGTATACTCAGTGTACCACAAATGTATCTGTTACAAAGATCAGTACCTTCGACTTAGCTAGATTAATAGTCAACGAATTCGGAGAGGAAGTAGAATAAATGGACGTTAGGTCATTGTTGAGATTTGAAATTGCGACATCACAATCGCCAGGGTAGAGGAACACTACAGTTGAATGTCCTCAGCGTACAAGAGAGCTCTAGAATGTTTAAAATATTGAGTGAAAGACGCCGCCATATAAGGAAAAGAAAAGTGGGTTTAAAATAGAAGCCACGGCATTCCTTGTTTTATTCCTAAAGCTGGCGAAGTTTCACTTCCTACTCACACACAATGAGATCTTTTTGACAAAAAGTTGGTCAATAAATTCAAAGAACCCGAAACAAATCTCTTATTTGACAGTATTTACAATAATTTCCCACTGTGTAGACACTGTGTCAAATGCCTTAAACTTAATTCGTGAAAATATATTACAAGATTACATCCTTATTTCAAGTAAAAGTATACAGACACTGCCCTTTCCATTTTCTTAACACGTGCTTTGAGACCCTGAACAATTAAAGATTTATTTTGGGATTATCGTTGATTTGTTCAAAACCTTCGACTGTACTAATCGCAGCTCTCTTTATACAGAAAACTACTTTTCTACATAATCTGTTTTTAGGTTTGCCCTTTGCTTTGTGACCATTTGAAATATGAAACAATCCTTTGTAAGGAGTGCAGTTAATATGTGCACATTATCCGTTAATTTCAGTTTAATTTTAATTTTGAATTTGTAGGTCACGTTAGAATGTTTGAGTAACTGATGTAAGGTATCCTACACCAAAATTTTGAAATCAATAACCAAGTAAAAGAGGATATAGTAAAGGTTATAAACACACACAGGATTGGCTGGTATGGCCAAACGAGTGGGAACCGATGAGTAAATAGGACAAAAGGAAGACCAACGTTAATGTGGGAGGACCAAAGAGGACACGTCTTAAGGAAAGTGAGAAGCAAAAACCATAAAAATTAGAGATAGAAATGAATGGAGGAGACTAGCACTGTCCGAGAGTTCACTATGGTAAACACATAATTGGATGTTTGAACGTAAAATTTCTTGAAACGATGGATTGGCCGTAGATTTTATTGCTTGCTTCCCAAAACCTCCCAACTTAAACCCGTTCGATATTTTTCTTTCGGGGCATTTGAAGCAGCTGATTTACAGTATCGAAATAAAGCTACGCAAACAATTATTTGATCAAACAACAATTAGATTTAATGAAATACATCAGATGGCGTAACAATAGCGTGCGTTTACTACTCAATGGTTTGTAGGTGCTTTCAACTTATAACATTACATTATTGTAATAAAGGTAGTTAACATTATACTTATTATTAACATTGTAATAACGCTTATTAATGTGATGATAAAGGTTAGGAACTCACTTTCATTATCTACTTTTGTGGGTGTGTTATCTTAAGAAAATGTTCATTTCGCCTGCAAAAGGTGCTTGGGATTTTGATAATATGAAAGAAAACACTTATTTTCCTCCATTACTTATTTAAAGCTTAATACTACAAAATAGAAATTAACAACCTGCTGTAATTTAATGATATTGATATTGCAGCCCAGCACAAAATAGGTAGTAGATTCGTTTTGAAATTCACGTAGAAGAATTCATACCGTTAGATATATCCCAAAATAATTAATTCTAATATAGCCAATGATGAATTTCAATAATTTAGTAATATAAATCATATACGCCCGCTACTAAATCGTAACGAATACATTTAACAGTAACTTTGGAAAGTAGGGCACCCACGTGGGCGGCGTTTATCACATCTCTTAATTCTGGCTTCATATTTCTGTTTTCTTTGGCATAAACACTTCACCGTCAATAAAATGAATCCTCGACATCAAGATTATAAAAGTATATAGATTTACATTCCTAACAATCTACACAAAGTAGTTACATGTGTTATACCGTTCGATTTTTTATCTGTGAACATACGAATTATGTGCATGCGAAAATATTCACTGGTGCTCGCTTTCGAAAATAGTACATCTATTACATACGTTCTTGTTAGTATGATAATGAAGTTTGCTTTGTAGCTGATTAATAAAATGCAGATTGACGCCATTATAATGTAACATTTTGCGTACATGGATGATGTTAAATTATTTTTTTCTAACTAACGAGGAATGATCCCGAACTCAAAAATTCAAAAATGAATATTATGAAGCAGTAGCGAATTCGGTAGAGAAAAGGTTATATACATATCGATACTGTTACATATTTTTTTACTATAGTCGAAAGCAGAAATAATGGCCTTTCCTTATGCAGTGCAAAAGCCCCGTTTTATACTGGAAGTATTCTTCATTTGAAAGGAACATTTTGATGTACAAGTTGTACATACATCTAAACAAAAACGTATATAAAATTTGTTTTTAGTTACACTTATTTTTAACGGAAGGTTAAACATTCGATGGAATTAGTACCAGACGTTTCTTGATTTTGTAACAGACCTGTAGTGTTACAAATGGTTGCCACAAGCATTTTAAAAAATATACCTGCATTATAAGTTACCTTATTGTTAGATCAGATTTTACAATAATGTATTATTAGCCTGTTTCCACCAAGTTTTTTATACCCTAAAAGACCTGCTAACAGAATATTTTTATATAGAATAGTATTACAAGTTATTCTGCGTATTGATGAAACTCCCAAAAAGTGTTTACAGCACAAGAGTTTGTCATACCGTGTACACTGCCGTTCAGTGAAGTTCGGTCATACAATAAAAATCTATTATATCATACTGTATGCAATTATTAATACAGAAAATTAGAAAAATATTAAGCATACACTCTTTTCTAAGGGGTTAAAGCCATAAATTATTATGTAAAGTAGAAATATTGCGACAACCACAATAAAGTTCCTTTTATTATCATTCCAAGAATTTCTCGGAAGTACCGATCTTTTGAAACGGGTCGTTTGGGGATTATTAACGAACAATACATTTAGGAAATATACCGCAGTATCATTCTTGTTTATTTATCACAGGCGAAAAGGATATAAATTTGCTTCATTTTACTGTTAAACGTGTGTTGGTGTGCATCTGTCGTTTTTGCGCGAAAGTTTTAAGAAAATTTACTTCAAAATAGCACGTTGCCAGCCTACCAGTGTAGAAAAACGTTCACGCATTATTACGCTGTTTGAAGAAGGATATTCGGGGCGACAAATTGCTGAAAAAATAAATATGAGAAGTTCAACAGTAAATGACATCATAAAGCGATATCGAACAACTGGAACTATAGAAAATCGTGTTCGTCCTGGAGCATCTAGGAAAACAACAAAAGCTGAAAATTTGAGAATTGTATTATTAAGCAAACGCAATAGAAAATTAAACCACAAATAGCAGCCGAAGTCAATCGCGGCCGTGAAGAACAAGTTTCGGCGAGTACGGTAAAACGTCGACTTCAACAAGCGGACCTTCATGGACGCATTGCCATTCGAAAACCCTTATTACGTCGGGCCAACAGAGCAAAACGGCTACAGTGGGCCCGTTCTCATCTAGATTGGTCGTTAGATGATTGGAAACACGTGCTTTGGAGTGACGAGTCAATGTTTGAAGTTTTTGGGCAAAATCGACGAGTTTATGTCCGAAAATCTAAAACCGAAAAGTGATCCCGAACTGCATTGTGCGTAGTTCTGCGTTAGTGTGGGGATGTTTCTCCTTTGCTGGGACAGGAGATTTATGCAGAGTGCAGAGTGTAATGAGGAAGGAAAACTATTTTGCAATACTCCAGAATCATGCAGTGCCATCAGGATTGCGTATAATAAGCCGTAACTTTACATTCATGCATGACAACGACCCAAAACACACTGCGTTAGTGTGTAAGAACTATCTAAAGGAGCAAGAAGAACAGCACACCCTGAAAGTAATGACATGGCCCCCACAAAGCCCAGATTTGAACCCGATAGTGTTGTTGTGGGATGAACTGGACAGGAGGATCCGAAAAATATGCCCAACTTCACAAGAACATTTACGGAATATTCTGCAACATGAATGGATTAATATTCCACAATCCGTTTTATCAAAACTTATCGAAAGAATGCCTAGAATAGTTCGAGCGGTGATTAACAGCAAAGGAGGTTTTTCAATGGAAAAGAAAATATAATGTTCTGTATGTTATATTAGGCCAGAATAACTTTTTATTTATTTATTTTTGTCTTTTTTACCTGTACATACAATAAAATTGCATTTTGTTTTTAGTTTCGTTTGTTTCTGTAACCTTTTCATGTTTTTTTAATAACCGACCGAACTTCTCTGAACCGCAATGTATATAGTATGATAACATTATGTATATATACCTACTTTATACATAAAGTAGTTATGCATACACATATCTTCTCATGTGGAAAATACTTCCAATGGCACCATAAAACACGGCATTTGCACTTCATAAGAAAATTCCATTATTTCCACTTTCTACTTGACTATATGTTTATAACCTTCTTTTTTTAACGCTTCGTAAAACTCATTACAACAAACGTTCTTTGTCCCAAAATGTTTTGCTCTATCTCTTACCATTAACGAGTTATATGCATACATAGCCTGGAAAATATCTAAATTTCAAAAATTAATTTCTCCCATTCAGAGTGCATATTAGCAGAAAAATAAAATTCTTTACATGTTCCCAAAGTTTCCTAATTTTTTGAATTTTCGGATTCGGGATTCCGTCAAACGACAGCGAAACATTAATTTGCTGAATGGTCGAAAACGAACAACTTGATACTGGTCGGCCAGATACCGATGTACCGACAATGTATGTGGAGGTAGCGCTAGCATATCCACACAAATTTATACAATAACGCATTATAACACATAATTTAAATTCAAATAAACGAATTCAAATCAATAAAACATATAAAAGCATCACTTGAATAAATGCAATTTCATATCGTTCGTACATAAAACGAATCCACATAAGTCCATATGTAACATTAGTGGAAAGTCTATAGATAAGATCAATATTCTTATCTTTCTATCAATTCAAATCATTCTATTCAATGATACCAGACTAAATCAATATAAGATTTGGGTGTCATATTTGGTCCCACGTTATGGCTTGCTTTACATATAGAACAGGTTTGTATATATATGTACGTATATTTGTCGAAGACGGGTTTCGTCTTGACCACATCCATCCATAATTTAGGGACAATCAAGTTTTAAAATGTCTATATCTTATAATCTATTGAAGATTGAATACCATTTCTTAGGAAATTACGATCGAACGTGTACAATGTCGGTTGCTAACATTTCTAGCATTTAAAATAAATTAGGGATACCCATCATAACACACGACATATGGCAACTTTCATTATCTTCATCAGTTGCACTCTGGCTGTTCGGCGTAATCACATTTTTGCAAAAGTTATTAAATGCTAAATTGATATGCAATTAATCTCACCTGTAACCTTGACTCTACATCGCACGTCGTCTTGTTTCGTTTTAATGTTTAACATGCAAACAGCAAAAACGAATCTCTTTCTATGGTTAATAATTTACCATTTGGTTAGGTGAACGTCCAATGATATACGGAAAAAATCGCGGAAAAAATGTACAATATTGTAGCAGTAATATTAGCACAATTATGAAGTCCGACCGCAGATTTTTGTTAGCTATATATTGTTGTCACAGATAATACTTCAAAGTTAAGTTTTTGTTGTATTACTTCAAATAATTGTAGCATCTTTTCCAATAATATTTGCGCCGAGACATGCGGAACAAAACTGCTGAAATTCTGGGCGTCTACGAATTCCACCACCGACACTAAGAATGAACTTAATTCTGGGACTCTGGGTCTACTTCATACGGAAACATGAACTCGGCATCGATATTAGTAAATAACATAATTGGTGTACACGAACAGGGCACCAAAGATTATAATTCGCATGAAAACTATGCTGGGCAATAAAATGAAAGTGCATAAGTGAGAATCAATTATGTTTCTATGCACTACAGTTAAGCCAACATCCTGTATTTTTTTAAACCGTGGCTGGACAAGTTGAAACCTGCATCCAACTAACCCACACCGAAAATACAGCATTGTGAAAGGTCTTTCTGACCTATGTAAATTGAAACTTCCACACTTTCAAAGGGCGGTCACTCACTCAATGCCTACCCAGACTGGAAAACCATTAATCCAAACCCGCGGTACCAAATTCGAGTAAAGGATTATGGATGCAAATATTTTGGTACAGAGATTGTGGCCACCGGTAATTTTTGCTACCTTTTATTTCTAAATGAATAGATGATTATTAAAAGGAAGATCAGTACCATTCTGTAACTTGTATCGCAAAGATCGAAATAAATTCGTGTGGAACGTGAAGTGATGTTTCGTTCTTTGATTTCTTAAGAAATATTAAATTTGAAATAATTATAATAAATAATAGCGATTTAAAGTGAACATAGAAAAAAATCTCGCGTGTTAGCGATTGCATATAAACCAGTACGCTAAATACAAGACCCGTTGTTGTAATGTCTGCGAAATCCATGGCGTGCTGATTGGATATAATCCAGACATGAATTTGCAATGGACCAGTGCATAAATATTCCTTTCCATAAAGGAAAACAACTCAACAAATTCATTGACCCAATTCCTACAGGAATAACTGATTTATAAGGGAACACAACAAACGATTAGTCAAACGCCTAGCGTTTTATTTAGCTCCGATTTCTCGTAGACAAACAGATTGTTTCCGTTAACAAGAAACATCCGACATGCGTTCAATTATAAATAAAATCAGTATAGTCTCGAGGAAGGCATGACTTATTCTTGAAGAAACAACGAAGAAAACAAGTGTAGTAACTCAACGTCGTGATGTAATTACTCCAGTTGCACGGATTGTATTCTTTAGATCTCCGAAATGGAACGGCACGAAAACGTAGATAGTGAAACATCTTGGCATCGGTTACGGCAGTAATAATAGAGCTTAAGAAGCTTAGTGTTATAGTGGTGGTGGTATATAAATAGATCGTTAGGTCTAAGAGTTCGTAATTCTAGGATTATTTGAGCAACTTAAAATCGCATTAATCTTATTTGGGTATGCACCTTGTGCGTGCTTAAGATTCTGGTGCACGTTTTGTTTTATTACAGTTAAGTTATCCAATATTGCAAGAACACAATTTTGTTCTTTCTGCGCTGAAAAAAAATTACACAGTCACAATGCCTGATATTTGCTAGTTATGGCCTCGATGCTGGGAATAATAACATTATACTATATTTGGCTGCAGTTCTGTACGATTCAGCGAGCGGAGGAGATATTTTGTATTTATGATATCCATTTATAACGTCGTGAACAGGCAAAGTATGGATATTACTCATTGAATGCTGCCGATTGTGGAATTTAGTTTTAATAGAGCGTACCCTCTGTTTTCAAAATTATATTTTATTGTTTATTGTTAAGCCCTTCCTGTATTTATACTCTCTAAGGTCAAAGCCCTCATTGACCACTTCGTGCGTCTACACAGGAACAAAGCAACAAGCAACAAAATTGCATATCTAAGCCTTTAAGAGCCATATATTTCGCCTGCTACCAACAAACAAATCTGTCACCTTCAATACCAGCATCAAACATTAACGTAATGTAGCTATAGTCAACGAACAAGTATCTAAGCTATACTTATGTAAATACGCAATGTTTCTCATTGCAGAGAATTATAAGCAACAAAATGGGCATTCCAGGAATGCTTTTTCACAGCTTTCGATAAAAATACATTGTACTTTAATTGATTTTCAAGAGACTCCATATTCTAAAAAGGTTTGCTGATAAAGTGCACAAAAGCTCTTTTTAGTTAGTTGAAAAGAAACAAAAAGCAGCAAAAGAGTGAGCCGACTCGACTGTAAATATGTCAGCAGCCTGCGCAAACAAGGCTAACAGCGATAATAAGCTTTCGGTTCTTTTTGAACCGTACTCCACTATGTACTTCGGACACTCATTAACGGGTGAGAGGTGGCTACCGCTACCGCTTCAAACACGATCACGTGACTCCGCTCTGCGTTAAAATCTTTCGCTGAGGTGCTACCTGCTACCTACACCGATATGCCCGGTTACATGCATCCAGGTATAGTATTGATCAATTGCTCGATGAAGTCAACGGAAGGGAGAAAAAGAGCAGTGGAGACTGACAGTCCGCACAAGTACAAGTTAATTAAGGTGACGGTCTTAGTCTAACCAACTAAAAAGGACCGTATAATGGAATAATTAAATAATACATTTACGGTAGTTGCCATTAAATTCATTAACACACAACTGTTTTTACCTCGATATGCACTGTAGAGATATTACAGGTATGCGTTGCAAGTTCATCTTGAATGCATGATATATACAAATTGTTGTAAATGGCACATTTACTCTGTTATTTTTAGCCCAGTATATACCTGGATATTTTTTACAAATATTTTGGAATTATACTTTAATAAACGAGCATGCAAAATGTTTTGTCAAATCCCTTTTTTTTTCAACGAATAAGAAACTAACTACATAAAATACGTACGCGTAAATATTTTTGTTTTGTGTATTACTAATTTTGTAAACGAACGTATTAATTAAAAATAATGGTGTAAACAGCAAGTAGATACGCATATGATGCATTTCATGGAAAAATTAACCTGAATGAACAAAAACAAAAATATAACATTTCCGAATTATTACTGAAAAAAATGTTGTGTTGGGTGTCCACTTCAGAGTACTAAAAGAAAAAATAATCTTGCATAAACAACTAATGCTATTGTCTGACATTGCAAACATGAACACAATCATGCGGGTGATTTACTGAAACGTGTATTACCACACAGATTATATTTTGAATGTTCCAATTGAAATTTGTTATTTTATTGAGCAGTCAAAGATAATATCCCTATTGGTAAAGAAAGTTGCTCTAAAGGTTTCACTAATGAGAATAAGATTGCATTTGACACGGGCGCGTAATAGTTTAACAAAAAAATAAAACTGCAACTGTCACGAAACGTAACTCATAACAAATACATTTCTAAAAGAGTATAAACTGAGACTATTTTCTTTTATTTGTGTTCAAAATTTCCTTTACTATTATGTAAATAAACTTATTTTTGGAAATATACTAATTCGCAGAATTATATCCAAATTTGTAAAAGTATTATTCTTAATGTCAGCTTTTGACTCGTGTAAGTAACACATAAAAAACGATTTTCTTTGTTAAATAATGTGCTATCTTTTGCACTCAAACTGTTGCCAAGTTATAACATATACATTTAGAACAAGCATTATTAAAAAAAAAATTAATAACAATAGTATCCTAAATCCTAAATAAATAAATTTTCGTCGTCGTAGACCCGAGACTGTCTCTTGGCCCTAAACGCTCTTCTGGCAGATTAAATAAAATAACTAATAATTCTCGTATGGTACCTTAAATTTCCTATGATTATGTTGGAATGGATCACTTGCACTTTTTCTATTTAGCATCTTAAAAATAACCAAGTTGGATTTATAACATGATACGTAATAGACTCGTCAACACTCAGGTATGTTTGAAATAAAATTAAGCAAAGCTTCATAAAAATTGGCAGTAGTTTCTCTCCACCCGCATTGCCTTCCATACACAATCGCTAAGAAGATGGAAATTACCAAGAGTTTTTTCATGAAATACATCCAGATACGAGAATTTGCGCAAAAATTTGAAGCAGCTGATGTAAAGCAGTAAATGAAACAAAGGAGATCGAAGTACTTGAACATTTTACCACGGATCCCACCAGCGTCAGGTTGCATTCGCTGAACTTTCTTACTCATCAGTATGCAAAGTCACAAAACTTTGAGTTTAGCGAGACCGATTACGACCGATGATTAGAATTTTACGAAACTATGATATTAAAAAATATTTGCTTTAGCGATATGTGCACATTTTATTGGCGGGCATGTGAACAAGAACCAATGTACAATGCTGAAGCAATGGAAATCCCCACATTATAACGAATACACAAAAGCCACAAAAACTAATGTTCGGACAGGAATATTAGCTGATTCGATGATTTTGTCCATATTCATTAACGAAACGCTGAATGGTGACGTCTATTTGAATATGCTGGAGACAATAATCGGTCCTCTTAGAACCGAACACAATGAAAAGAAGCATGATAAAGAAAGTAATCAAATCCTTGAAGAATATCAATTTTAATTCCATTAAGATGGTGCTCCACCGCATTGTTTATAACTATCTTAACCGAAGATTTGAAATTGCCCAGATTGATAGACGTAGAACAATCTGATAGACTCCATGATGACCGAACTTGATAAGTCTCGATTTCTTTCTTTAGGGCATAATAAAATCGGTAACAAATTCTGTGAGAACAATTCCACAACAAACTTAAGAAATAGGACAAGAACTTGAAAGTCCGACTTTACTACTGCATGGAGACCAATGGTACTCATTTTGAGCAGTTCTTGTAAATATTGTTTTTGCAGTTTTGTTTATTCATTCTAATTATATTTAAATATGTTAAAATAGTAATTGTTAACCTATGTAGACGTTTAAAAACTTATTACTGCTTTGTAATATAGATGAAATTATTAATTTATTAGTTTCAACATTTTTCATTTGAGGTACCACAGGATGAGTGTCTCCATTTAAGATTTTTCCGGTTTATGCGTTGTTCGTTATACGTTTTAGTTTCTGAAATATTGCAGGTAAATCGATTTCAAAGTCAACACCATATTCTGCTGAGTCATGTTTACAGCAATCGCAACTGAATGCCAAATTAATGCAACGCCATGTTTACAATCAAAGCTACTGAACCGCATTTCCATAGAGAAGACAGAGATTTATTTCGATACTTTCTTATCTGGCGTGTTCTCTTAAATGTGCTGAAACACACAGCTGTAAGTGTTTCATTTCTAATAGCGAAAACAAAGTATTCAGAGAACATTTTAAATTATATACAGCCCCACAAAAGTTTAGCTCACGCTCGGTGAACGTCATACGGCTTGAGCAATACGATATAATTTATTGCAAGCAATGTCAATCTAATTTTAAATAAAGTCCTAGTACCGTACACTTGTAGTTATTTACTTTGGAAATAACAATAGAGACATTCTAAATAATTAAATAAATTTTCATGGTCGTAGGTCTGGTAGCGTCCCCTAGCTCTGATACCCTTTTGGCAGTTTAAATAAAAATAAATAGCTAATAATAATGCTTTACAAAGAACAAATTGACGTTCTTTGGTAACGCGTTACATATACATATATAAGAAAAACCTCGCGTGCTATTGAACAGCCAAACCTGACTTAAACTTGTATTTGAAGTTTGCACAGTACAACACTTGAAATTTGCTTGGAAGACAAAACACTTCGCCGAATATGTCCTCACTCAATGGCGATTTCAACTAAACAGGTAGATTGTTGGCTCTTCCCTTGGCTCCCTTGCTACTGATAGCATTTGTCAAAAAAAGCATAGCCAATTGTGATACACGTTGCATATATATTCAACAATCCATGGAAATTGAAATTAGTCACTACATAGATCAATTATGTAAAACACTCTCGATAATTTTTTTATTCCGAGACATTTTACAGTAACTTACTGTAATGTAGAACTAGGATAGGATATAGAGAGTCGTGTAATAACATCTGTAAATGTAACTCCATATTCAGGGTTTACCAACTGTTTATTTATGAAACACTGCTATTTGTTTTCAAATACCGGGACGAATTTTTTCGGTATAACTACATTAAGAAAAATTGGGGTTAAATTAACATACTTTTTACACTACTGACAGTGTATAATAATATAATATGACTATGCTGTATATTAATTTACACTTGCTGTAAGAGTGAAACTATAATAGAACGGTGCTTTCACACGGTATCAAATGAAATAACAGTGCCTGGCTATGTAAATAATTTCCTTGAATACGGTAAACGTGTAATAATACACTAAGCTGTAATTTTTAATATGCAGGTATGGTATTTTAGCAAACAAAATGTAATTTCCAACGTAAGTAGTATACAGGGTGTTTACGGTCTCTTTATTTTCAAAGGATGATTAAACATTTTAAAATAAGGTCAGTAACGTAAAAATATCTGAACATAAGTTGCATAATAAAAGAGGTATTGCTGTTATTTTTTATTTATTTTTTTTTATGGGTGATTAAACACCTTAAAAAAAATGTTTGTATTGGCGACTGATTAAGTAACGTTTACACGTAACGGCATAAATAACTGTCGTGATATTCATATCTGGGCTGTTGAAAATCCACATTCTGTTCGTCGTAATCATTTCCAGCACAGATTTTCGATAAGCGTTTGGACCGGGCTGGTCAACTTATTGGCCCCTTTGTGTTGTCAAATCGATTAAATGGATATGATTATCTCTTGTTTTTACAAAATCAAATCGAACTATTGGAAGAAGTTCCTTTCAATGCACTTCGACAAATGTGGTTTCTTCACGATTGCGCACCGCCGTATTTTAATCGTTTAGTTCGCCAACATTTAGATAACGTGATTCCATGAAAAACAAAATAAATATTTAATTTAATATGCTTAATCACCACTTAAAAATAAAAAAAATAAGAACTACAATTTTGTTTACATTAATATCTCTCTTATTATGCAACTTTTGTTAAGGTATTTTTTTCGTTAATGACCTTATGTTAAGATGTTTAGTCACCCTTTGAAAATAAAATCACAAAATCATAAACCATGGATAACATACATCTAGAATGTTGTTTTAGCTATCAGATAGTAACTCTACATATGTCGTTTATATGTTAAACCGATCTATCCATCAAGTCCGTTGTATCTATACGATTGCGGAGAACATTCGCTTGTATCAAAAGATGAGCTGTGTAACTGTTCTAATATTGCGTATGTGTTTATCGGGGTGGTTATCCCGTGATTCCTTGTATTTGTTTAGATTCCTTAGGTAGTGACAGGTGTACTCAGGCTATATCAATTGTTAATTAGTGTTGTTTAGGAAAAGAAGCAGTATTACTGAAAAGGTATGTATACCTGTAGTTTATGCGTAATATTTGCCGCAGAGAATTTAGATTCTTGATAGGTATCCAGAATTATTTAGAGATGTAGATATTGACGGTACAGTAATTGGCGATGCGTGTTACTCCAGGATAAGCAAATTAATCGACCGAAACAATTATCTGAACAGATACCACAAACGAGACTTAGACAACAGATATTGTACAACGAAAAAAAATATGAACGGTATTGCAGGTTGCACAGATTGGAAACCAGAGCATTAATTAGAGTACAATGAGGCAGATATAAATTTATTGAATGGAATTAATGGAACGCATTCCGAATTTTACTAGTCACTTGAAATAACTTATACAGCGCAAAGAATGTTTATAAATAGTATTGATTCTGGTACTGTAGACGCCATTTGGAGCAAATGGCCGGTTTTGTTAAATAAGCCTATATGCTTCTATATATATGGCCCTTGCTAATTAGGTAAAATATTCACAAAAAAAGAAAATAAATTAATTGGTATTTGAATAATTCTATAAACCTTACTGATGACGTTTTACAAATGTCTATATTATGTCTCGCGTCTTAAAATAAAATCCAATTATTTTAAGACACGAGATCAATACCCGCAGCATCCACTTAACCACCAACAATAAATTTAGATGTCTCTGAAAAGGGACTCCATCGTCCTTTACCATTAGACGCCAATCAAACAGTCATTTTCAGAAGCAATTATCTGCTTTACTTAATTGTATAGAAATGCTACGGTTGACATTCCGACATCTTAAACATTGATTATGCCTACTCTCCATCCATTAAATATAGAGAGAATCGTACATTAAAACCGAAGATGTGGAGACTCTAGATGTATTGGATAGATGTCGTTGGTGATGTTGTGTATTAGTTTCCGACACGAACGATTGTAAGACAACTCGCCCCTGTGCTCTAAATATAACGGCAGTAAATGAACGTTGTATTCCGGGATCCCTTCGGTATATATTCCCGCGTATGAACTAGAGTTAAACACGTACAAGACATGACAGCAAACTCAATATGAATGTTTTGGGAACTGTAAACTTCTACCAGTGGAGGAAGTATTATTGTAATGAGTGTTGAAGAAAGTAGGGAGCCGAGTTGAAAGAGTTATGTGGGTAAACACACGTAAAAATATAGTGAATCTGTTTAGATAACACTTTTAAAGAAGGATACATTTATGCGGTTGGCCTTAATAAAAAATAAATTATATACTTCGATAGAAGCCGTCGATTCAGTAGTACACAAATGAAGAATTGTACACTCAAGCCAAGAGATTTCTTATAATAACTTAATTACAGGAGCGTATTGTGGAAGTCTTGACATCTATATTTAAATTTTATTAACATCTAATCGAATGTAAACATCACGTGATGAGAAACGCATTTTGCCGACGTATCATTTCATCATTCCTAACCGTTTACGCTGAACTTAATATGCGGGTTCTAATATGCCTTACAGGTTACAATATGTAGTTAGCATGTAGTAACGTCATCAGTGTGTAATGTACTTTAAATGTGAAAGCCGCCGCTCTATATCTATTCGAAATTGAGCAATTTGGTAGCAGTAAATAACATAATCTGTTGTCCACTACATCGTTTACTTTAATAAGCAGGTGTAGTTGCACGGATGCATTTAAATCGACAGAAGGTAAGCTGGCCAGTGCATGCCGTTTACATGCATAACAGTAAAGAGGAACGTGTAGTACATAAGAATCAAAGAATATTTGAACAACTGTACTTCTAGTATGTTATATCTTTCGTTAGAATTCTAGATATATTTCAGTGAGACTACTACCGTTGCTCGTTCTGAAACCAAATATGAAACCATTTTATTTTCTAACTAGGAATAAATACAAGGATGGTATGATGAATACCTCTGTTATGATGTCTTTTCGGCGTAATCTCCTTGTTGTTTCTTTTAAAGTAATCCAAATAATTTGGATTTGTCGAGTTCTTCGAATAGGCATCTATTTCGATAATGACCTCTTCATTTGGGGTGGACTGCTTTCCGCCAAGCGGTTTTTTCAAGTTTGAAAAAAGAAGAAAGTCACACGGGTCAAGAATGAAGTAGACTATGATGGATGAGGCACTAATTCGGACCCTATTAGGACTCATTTTGCCGTCGCACTCGTCGACGAGAGGGCCGGGGCGTTAT
Source organism: Oryctes borbonicus (assembly GCA_902654985.2). NCBI lineage: Eukaryota > Metazoa > Arthropoda > Insecta > Coleoptera > Scarabaeidae > Oryctes > Oryctes borbonicus. Next base: position 6,134,644 of record LR736872.1, read on the forward strand.
CATGATGGTACAATTTTCTTCTTCGATAGGTGGGGCCTTTTCCTCTTTAGCTCAGCATATAATCCATCAAAATAAATAAGGATAGTATTATTAAGACTATGCATTGCGAATCTCAAAAAATTGTCGCTATAACTTTCCCGGCTGATGGAATCGCTTTCTCCTTCTTTGATGTACATTCGCTGAAAACCCCATTTTGCTGAATGACCTTCGATTTCTGGAGTATAGTGTTGCCTTCGTGTCATATACAGCCACATAACCCCGCAAAAACTATTGCGCTAAAACACATCCACACATTGCTTTGACACTACCACGCGATTCCGTTTTTGATCATTCCTCGGCAGACGCGGTACCCATCTCGCCGATAGCATTCTCATACCCTATTTTTTGCGAAGGATGTTTTGCACACATTCATTTAATCAGTCCGTAGCTACCACAGTGGGACGACCTGACTGCTTCTTATCAAAGACGGATGTTCTCTGCCTGTCTGTTCTGTCAATTAACAATTTAGAAACAACGAAAAATATAGTGTAAACTAATTTGGATTTGCCCAGGGATTTCAAAAGTTACCACTAAGTAACATCACTTCTGGTTTTTACAACAGCTAATATCCCTACAAGTAGACTGATCACTAACTTTTAGCACTCCTAAGGAGCCTTCACTTTAGGAGCGGAAAACTGTCGTGTGCAAACCATTTCATTACTTTTTGGAGGTATGGCACGCAGTTCTATTCCGTTGGAAAGTGAAATTCCTCATTGAAGCCAAAGCATCTTCCAATGTTGCTGGGCGTGACTCTCGTAAAATTTCTAAATATTTGTTTATCCACCCGGTGTCAATAATGGTTCTTCCTTAATCTAACACAATTGCATCGAATTTCAGTGAATTTAAGTCGCGACACCAATTTCAACATGTTACATTGTAAATTACAAATTTGAAGTTTCTAGCTTCTTTAAAAGTAGTAGATCCCGAATCACGAAAGCATCGCTCCAGTTGACCGTGGGTAGCACTAGCTTCGAGCATGCAGCAATTGAATTATGTTTTATGGAATTGTATAATATTTTTGATACTTGATCTAGAGAAACTTAGTAACTTTCTGACTCAGACATATATTATCTTCGCTCATTCAATTTTTGTGTATTATGGAAAACAACAAAATGTAATCACAATAGGTTTAAAGTGACTACTACCTCTGAATAGAAGATAATTATTGTTAATAATCAGACATATGTAATAGTGTAGAACAAGTCTACCAAAACTATATTAATCATAATTATAATTGTAAAACATGAATTCGTAAAATTTGTGCTGACAGGACGAACACTGAATTAATTCAGCTAAAAACTGCCTTGGTTATATTTTTCTTCGCATACATACTTTATAGACAATCGTAAGCTGTATAATATAGATTGATATTTGCCTTATTTAAATTCACATCTTAATAACAAGCTAATAAGAGCCACCTTTTATTCTATTATCCATATGTAGTATTATAGTTTCAAAGTCTTTTGCACTTAAATATAGAGCACCCATAAAAAAAACTATAATAATAGTTGATTTTTATAACGCATAACATGTCCTACAATAGCTTCAGCTTTCGCTTTCTAAAATAACGCGCATTATATTTACATTAGAAGGATGTTAAGAAACGTAATGTATATTCGTGATATGTAATTCATTACACTGCAAGGTACATTCTTTCATGTTAATGCGCCATATTTATGTAACGCATGTTTTAGATTTTCGCAGCATTTATTTGCTCGAATAACCATACAAACTGCTTAAAAATAATTTTTAATTAACGTTGATTCCGTTTTTACCTTCTCTAATTGCTTTTGGAGAATAAGAACCTTCGCGCTATTTGTTAGGTAACGGTCAGTTGGATAGGCGACTATTTTGATTAGGAACGTTTAATATATTTAATTAAAAGTCGCTGGAGTAACTAATAAGAAATAGTGTAATATCCGTTACACTAATTACGCTTTGATTGATCTGAACAACTATTCATTTAATTGATTTCGCACTTTTGAAAGAAAAAGTTTATCCTCTCAACCAAATTATTAAATTATGTTATTTTTCATGTAGTGATTCAGTGATACCAAAAATGACAAAACAAGCCAAGACTTTGGCATCAAACTGAATAAAGTTTGGTTGACAACAGCTTATAATGTTGGTAACTTAGGAAATTATTTACCTAAATATAGAAATATAAGAATACATGGGAACTACATGGAGTAAGCGACCTTTAAATGAAAAATACACTCATATTGAAAAATAGCCTTTTTTCTTTAATTGACCATTCAAATAGGCCAATAACTGGACATAGCAGATCCTGTCTTTGCCTATTCCAAATACGTGATTAAATTATCATTGCTTGAAAGATGAAAGATGAAAGTTGATAACTTTCATCTTGCACAAAAATGTAAGAAACAGCTACAAACAAGTAGTTGTTTATAATATTCACATTTTCTTAATATATGCATATATAGGATTGGGATACAGTATAAAATTAAGCGAATATTTTTAAAACATAAGCGATAATATTAGTGGAACTTTGCAGGTAAATATAATGACGTATAATGCATCCGATTTAGAATTTCTTGTTGTTACTGGTAGTTCAGGACTCTGTTTTCCGAATTCGTTCATCTATAAAAAGTTAAAAATAAAGGATAAAATGCGAATAATCCAATATAAACATTTCAAATGTTCAAACTTATCGCCATTTACTTCCTGACAGTATTGAAACCTGTTAAAAGCAAAAATGTTAAAATAATTGGCTATTGTGTGCAGAAATTATTTGGTTATCCAATAGATCCAAATACATCTTCCCATTCAAGCGTTCGTTTATAAGGAATGGGGTTATAATCCTGCTTTCTACAATTTCCATCCAATCATTCAACTTTTGTGAGTACAAATGTTGAGTACACGTTTCATGAATCCAACGAGGATTCTCAGTTGACCAATACCACGAATTATGGCGATTAACTGTTCTATTTAAACAAAACATTGTCTCGCCAGAAAATACCACATAGGTTGCAAAATGTTCGTCTGCATTACAAATTTCCATCATTCTTTCGCAAAACTCCAGCTGCCGACCAAAATCATTACATGACAATTCTCGAATCAAGTGTACTTTATACGGATGGTACTTTTCTCTTTCCAATATGTTCCGTAGGGAACCACAACCTATACCATGGTTTAGTGCCAAAGCTGTGGTAGAATTTTGAGGTGATTCTTCCGATTCAATGGCAATATTTTCTCTAATACCTTCGGTAGTTGCATCGTTGTAGTATCGTAGTTGATCGTTAAAACCGATCATCCTTAAAATTTCAATCCGATATTTTTCATTTAAATACAGCATTTCAAGCTGTACAATTAGTAATTAGATAGTCATGAAGTAAACAAACTTGGCAGTTCTTCAACAAGTATCTACTAGATGGTACACGTTTATTTTTATTGATAAATAAAAATTCAATTTCTTATGCTTACCTCCAAAGTGTTTGCTCTAATGTGGAAAAGCTAAACGGTAACAGGTCTTTTATAATCTGCAAAGATATACAGGTGTCCCGTTTAAATAAAAAAAGGGGGAGGGCATTTCTTGTTAATACGGAAATACAGTAACAGCAAAAAGTCGAAATCAGATGCATTATGCGCCATTACACTCATCTGCAGAGTATCATCAATATCATCGTTTCCGTTTTAAAGATATTTGCTTGGTTCCATACTTTATGCCAACCTTAGGAATGCTGTATTATAATTATTTAACCGTAGTATCCGCGAAAGAAACTCAAAGAATATTTCAAAATTGTAGGCATACTTTAAATGATTCCTTAAATGGCCTGCAGTGTACAAGCTTACCAGCGCATGTAACTTGGCACTGTGTTTCGAAGTTGTACCAGCCTTTTGGGGGCTTTTGTTTCAATGTACTACGATATGATACACTAGCCATGGATTATTTGGATATACATTGCAATATACAAGAAGTATACTACAGCATTAACGAAATAGTTATATGATTAATGAATAAATATTGTACAGGTTAAATCGTATAACAATCTAGATGCAAATAAGACTCTAAAATGACAAATAGAAGAAAATACATATCGGAAGCTAACACAACTTTTGTGAATTCAAGCTTCCAAATGAAGTAAAAGGGAAAGAATTTTCTTTAGGTTCTTCTTTAAGCTTTACAATGTATCTTATTTGCACTACTCCTTTAAAAATTGCATATTCTATAAGTAAATAATGAAAGATCAATAGTAAACTCAACGATATAACAACACCTGGAAGATTATTCTATATTAGACAATGGATGTGAAAGCCTTTTCTCAACTATTAAACAATTTGCTTCTTTAGTATACAGACATTATTAGCTAATATCGCATCAAGAAAATTTAAATGTTAAACATTGAATTACATAACAATGAAAACAGTTTTTATGATTTTTTAATTTATTATATAGAAAATTGAATTACCAAAAAAATCTTGTAAGTGTTAAATTCCAAATTTCCTGTTTTTTTCCGTTAGTAAATTCTTATTAGTGGCTATACGCGAAATGGAACGAAGGCAAGGAGAAAGGAAGTAACGTCATCAAACGTAATTCACGTCCGTTAAACCAAATTCAGGTGTCAATGTTAAATATTGTCTGTAAGAAATATAAATAGCATGTCTTCAACAACATGACATGAATTTAGTTTCAATTTTTTACGACATATATGTTATATTAGAACTGTATACAGCGAGATCCTAAAGTATTCCTCCTCGCATACTAATTTTTGAACAACAGAAGCTAGCGTTTTTGGAAAAAAATAGGTCGTTTTCTATTTTTGGTAAACTTCTGGCGTCAACTTTCTTATTTTAAATAAAACACTATTTATATTTTGAAGTTTTTGGAAAAGTAATCGAAAGGCGAATCCAAGGATATCATATATATTATTATACCTTAACTCAAGAAATATTATGACACGCGGCAATAAATGATTTGGTAATATTTGACGCCAGACTGATCCAAAGAATTCGTTACTAAGCAAATTAATCATAACAGTTGTCAAACTGCCTAATCTCATTTCCAAAATCGTGTTATTTATTTATTATTATATCCTATAATTGTAATACTTTCGTTCATTGTTCTCATTATTATTTTCTCTCATGTTTTGTTAATTGTTATTACTTCTTTCTTTACCGAACTTTATTGCAATTAATTAATTAGGATAGGTTTATTTATAGTTTTTGATAAATATATCTGTTCCTTTAGCTTTTTGTGTTGTTACTTTTAGCACGAACCATACAAAATGTAAATCTGACAACAGTTATCACCCTATTTGTGTAACAATTTAAATCATATTTTCTTCTATTCAAGCAGTTCACTCTGTAGATTTTATCTTATCTGTCCTTACTTAGTTAGTGCAAAGTGCAAATATTTCCGGTTGTACAAAGGTATGCATTATGTTTCATTGTAAAATGACACATAAAAAACTGAAACTGGAGCACGTTTTCTACAAAAAAACGAATAAATTTAAATAAACCTGCCACATAATAACGTATGCTTCTACGGCCAGAGTCAATCAAAACTAAACGTGTTCCGGGTTTGAAGCGATTAACCATGACATGATCCAAATCCGGCACACGTTTAGTTTTAACAAACCTATCCCAATTAGTTAATTACATAAAATGTGGTAAGGTAAAGAAACGACAATTTAGAAAGCAAATTAAAATGAGAGAATATAATGAGAAAAAAGAACGAAATTATATAACATGTATAATTGACAATCAATTAAAAGAATAATTTATGGTTTTGGAAGTGAGTTTTGACAGTTTGGCAAATGTTATGATTACTTTGCTCAGCAATGAGCTCTTTAGATCAGTCTGGCGTCACAAGAAACAATTCGGCGCTCTTTCCTGGCCAACTTTGCGTAACAGTAAAAACAAATTACCAATACATTTATTGCTACATATCGTAATATTTCTTAAGTTAAAGTAAAACATATGTGGTATCGTTGAATTCGCCTTTCGATTACCTTCAAAATATAGAGGGTACATCAGAAAATGTCTAGAAACAACAACCAAAAAAATAAGGGTAAAATAGCTTCCTCATGGTATTGATGGAATCATTTACGGCAAAAGCAATACTACTTGTCTCATAGTTAATACCATAACATTCGAAACGACAAGTCAGACATCTCTAGACGCCCTCTAGTGTTATGTTCAAAGAAAAGAAATGAGTACTACTAACACGAATTTATTAATAAGTACAGTACATACTCGATCATAATTCTTACTCTACTCGATACAAATCAATACTAATATTTGAACCCACTTTATATGTCTACCCTTAGACAAAACTGTTTATATTAAGTCAGACATAAACAGTTCGGGGTTCTCGTAAAAAATACGTCTCGTTACAAAATAATATTATACATATACAGCGTGGTACATTACACAAGTAAACATATTCGAGAACTAACAATGAGATGAATGAGAAAATACATATATGAACTGTTACATTATCAAAAAGAAACAAACAAACATAATGGTAAGCCTAAAACTACAATGAATAATAATTGAATTTTATAATACAATACATCTATATTATTACATCAATATAATATTTTATTTAACGTTTGTAACACTAGTGCCAAGAATGTCGCTGCTTCTTAAACAGCAGGCATGTGTTTCTTGACACTAGAGGGCGCCTAGAGACGTCTGGTTTTCTGTTTCAAATGTGCTGACAAACAGCGACACCAGGTGGAGTAAAAACACTCTCGGAACCACAAGGACGGCGCCGGGTATGCAGAAGCATATCCGTGGGTACTGTGTTTTTTCTTTCAAATGCTTCCATCAATACTATGAGAAAGCTATTTTAGCATTATATTTTCTTTATACAGGCTCTATTTAAAATAAAAAAGACGGACACCAGAAATCCAATTGAACGACTAAAGTTAGCTCACAAAAAATATAAACCAAGCATTTTCTTTCTAAATACGTTAGCTTCTATCATTCAGAAGTTAGTATCACTAACTGTATATATAAATCCTTCAATAAAGCATCTACGCAAACATTACACACAAAGAAAGCGCTTTTTTCAGAATAATCCTTAATCTCCTAAAAATCCCCAAAATAAATACATTCCGAACCACAATAAATCCCCAGGGGGAAGGTATTTTCCCGTGAATATATATTACGTGTGTACCGCGTATTTTATATACGTAAGAAAAAGTATACAAATGAAAGGGCTTTCGGAAGGAATATTTCATACAAGTTGATGTCGGATAAAATTTAATATTACAGGTTCGGTCTGCATATTTCTTTTCCTATACATCCCAAACAGGGCTCCACGGATCAATATTACATTGAATCAAAAAAGGAAACTGCTTTCCGGGAGTAAGCGAAAATTACACACAAAATCCATTATGACGCGATGAAACCATATTTAAATAGGCAAATTAGAAGTTGACACAAGTTATTGACATATAGGTGCGGGCAAAATCAATACACATTTCGTATTGATAGAAAGTGCGCTCACATATTTACGCAAAGCAAAAATAATTACTCCAACAGCGGAGAAAATCGTTTTAAATGATCGATTGAAAACAAAATGCTGTAGGTAGAAAAAACCTGTGCTATAGTCAATGTAGATATTTCAAATTATTACGTACATATATTTAAGGTATTTTGGAAAGAAACAAGAACATATCACAATTATTTAAAAAAATATATATTTTTCTAAAGAGGAGACTGGTGTGTACTAATATTTATATCTAAATATTCTATTAATTTGTTGAGAATGATATGTTCCCTATCATTAATCTATTAGTAAAGTTAATATGAAATAATAAGGATACTTGCCAACCGGCTTCATTACAACTAAAAAGAAAATATTTACTATATGCATTGTAGCTGGATATCGCTATCACCTATCATCTATCACTTCTCTCGAATAAGTAAAAAAATAGTCGTGTTTCATCAACTTATTAAATGTTTCGTTTATTTGGTCATTAGCAAGATGACAATCAATGCAACAAAATTCTATTTCAGAAATCACAAAACAACGAATTTAGCCAGTATTTAGGAATTTATTTCAAAAGCCTAGTGTTATCTTGGAGTTTTAGAATAAGCAAAAACTTTTGCAAAGAATTTTTCTTTCATAAATCTATAACAAAAAGGTTTTACATCTTATGACGTTTATCCGACAGCACAGAGTTCCTCTAGTTGTATTGTGATTTCTGTAATTGCTATGGTGTAAAAGAATTAGTGAGTAAGTATAATTTACAATAATACTGTATAATCTTAACTAAAACACTTCCTAATACAAAAGTATAAGTAAAGTTTCTAGTATTAACCTTAACGTTATATTGAAGTAACAATAAGACCTGCTTTGGAAGTTTAACTAGCTGTAAAAAAAAAACTGCATGCCCGTTCTTAATGACGTGCTAAAATATTTGTCCTTGTATTAGCAGTTGATGTGCAAAATATTAGATCGAATTTGTTTTTAATTTTACGACACCAATAAAAACTCAACGATTTTGTATATTTTCACCTTAAAAATTTCGGTGAAATTTAAGAAAAAACGAAAATGAGCAACACATTCGACGGTCTGCTTCTTCCACTTAGTCTTTAATGGCTAAAACGCAAAGCAGCGTCTTCATATACTCCCATGGCATTCCTAGGTATCCTAAATTTCATTAAAATCTGTCCCGCAGAGCAGAAAAATTGTTCCTGGATGTCTGATATTAAATTGCAAAGAAATATTTATAATAGTGGTATATACAAATTTTAAAGCAAACATGGTAGTGTATAGCGACGATAACATCAAAATAAGCAAATAAAATTTTCAATTCCTCTCGAACTTTTGCCAATTTCGTGTTAGGAGAATATAACTCGAGGAAGTCTGGCAACGAATGCAATTTTGCCGTAGCATGCAGGAAGTCGAAGAAATAGCTATACAGACACTCGGGTCACGCCTTCTAAATTCTATAAATACTGGTACAGACCTTCCAATACAGAGTTCGGCTCAAATATTCCACGTTCTTAAAATACAAAGGCACGTAATGCAGATCCGCAATTGCTAGATTACAATATTGAAAAAATAAAGAGGTTTTATTATTGAAAACCTAATCTGCCTAATTTGGAACTCAGAGGTTACTAGCACGGATTCGTCTAATATACATTATATTATTACATGTAGTATACATAATTTTCCTTAATGTATACCTACCACGTATCTCTTTATATACATATTTGTTTAAAATAAAATAAATTTTTACTATATTCAATGCACAGACCCCTATTTTAGTTAATCAATAAAACTTATTTTGTTCGAGGGGGCTAACTTTTAGAAAACATCGGTAAACCCGTGAAGTATTAGTAAACTAGTATATCGCACATTTCGTTCAAGAAAATGTCACGTTTGGAATTGATAAACTAGGACTACTTAAATTTATTGATTATTCAGTTTAGGCCAAAAATTAGAAAACAAATTAATTGATGAGGGAATTGTTGAGATTGGTGTTATGCGATACTTCTATATTAATCCGACTGTATTCCTTCAAGAAGTGGCAACGTTAGAAATCACGCGAATATCTATAAAGAGTGGTAAACAAAATACAAACGGTGACCTTTTTCATACCGTTAACTGCAAAACTTACATCCATAAGATTTCCTTAAAAGGGTGCGAAAGAACTTCTATCATATAGAGATTACGTTAATGATATTCTTTTTCTCTAATAAATGTAGCAAGGTTTCCAACAGAAGGGTTATTTAAATTTGCAGGGTTTATGACAGTATAATTATTATATAAATGTACCGTATCTACCGAGGAAGTTGACAATCCAGATGACAGACAAATAATAAATCCGTTGGGATTATCTCGTAGCCCAAGTCTCCACATATCTTCAACTAAATTAACGACATTACAAAAAAAGAATAATAACGAAATACAATTTGCATCTTTCATTATAGGATTAATATTAATTTGTAATTTCAGAGCAGAGACGTTTTCATATCCCTCTTCAATAACTTTCGGTATTTCGTCGCGACTTTGAATGCTAAATTATGACATCCAACATAATTTTTAACTTGTACCCATCCCATCTCAATTGGATTCAAAATATAGTTAACAACTGAGCAGAGGTATGGTGTTTCCCATGGCAGCAGTTGTTTCATAGAGTGCATATATACTTACATTTTCGAGCAGATTCAATTCGTTTTTTACCAGCCCTTCTTCAAATACGGTGCTTTTTTCGTTTAATTATCGTGCAATGTTATATTTTTTGGTGGCCATTGCGGGCATCCTATCATATGGGAACACCCAAACAGTTGATCGTTGCTTAGTTTCAGGTTCGTAAGAATACACCCAAGTTTCAACACTTGTTACGATGTTGTATACGGATTTTCCTCTACACCAATTAACACGAGTCTATTTTCGTGCTTGTGTCAAACTCTGTGGGATCCATCATTAACAGACCTTTTTTACACCTACATGCTCAAGCAAAACCGAAATGTATACTGAAGCCTTCGATATGTCTAAGAATGCGTCACAGTATCATGTTGCGCAAAGCATCAATGCTTTTTGCAACAACAACAGATTTTGATGGATTTTCACAAAATTCATTCAAATTCTGCAAACCAGTCTTTTCTAATGAAGCTCCGTTGCTAAAAGTTAAACGACGCGACTCGACGCCTTGTTGCTGTATTGGGCCTTACTACTAAAATCGTGAAATTTCTTTTTTCACAAAATTGTTTTTTTTTTTAATACTCACTGTAAACAAACTACTCGACCGATTTCTGTGCTGGGACTGCTTCAACAATAACAATTGTTAAATTTTACGGAAATAGTAATGTCAAAGCCCAATAGCGCCGTTTGTATAAACTCAAAACGCTAGCCTTGTAGCACGTAAATGGAATTGACGAATCCATGGTCTTAGTCAGCAATCATTCGTCCATCTATTGCTCTTAGCGACCAACGAAAGTGATTTTATAAGGAAAAGGTTTTTGTGAAGCATATATAAATATCACCGGAACACATTAGTATGCTATTTGTAATACCTACACATCATGCTTCGTACAGAATTATTTTTTCATTCACTCACATCCGGTAAATCATCATCATTCTTCAACAAGATTAGGTTGTAAGTGCAAATAGGTATTATTAATTTGTACTGAGCATAAATCTGACCCACATAAAATAACAAGATACTATTTTTTTTTATTGCCTAATCCTATGACGTTTGGCATGTAGATTTCAGCTTTTAGCATAATTAGAAGCCAAATTTGCAAGTCACTATACATGTAAATTCAATTAGTATCAGTATGATCTACTTAACAAGACCTATGTATATAAGTGATGAATGTCGCCGAGATAAATTATTGGACGGACGACAGGAAACACTAAGACGGAAGTGCATTGACAACCAGTCTAGGAACAAAATCTGATACCAAGCATTAGGCGTATACTTCGATACACAATAAGTTGTTTCGTAAAAATAAATCCTTACGGTAAGTGGGCCAGATGGTATCATGGTACCATAATGGTATCGTTATTCTCATTTAGTTATTATATCGTTTCTACATTAGATATTAATATACTACACTTTGGGTAACGCACAAGGGAAATTAAACACAGCAAACTTATTACAATTGTTAACAATAGGCAAAATGGAAATCATAATTATGTTCTACGTATTGTACACAAAAACTTAGTAAGTAGTACCTGGCTAGTAGTTATTTATATATTACTAAAAATACAAATAGTTGGAGTAAACCGAAGTAAACGTAAACAAAAAAAAAAATTATAATTGCAGGGCAGAAAACTAGACATTGGACTTTCTGAAATATAACGTATGTACTCGCTAACACTTCAAGGTGGATACACGCTGTGATGTTTTTACACAAATTTACTCACGTGAGTAAATCTGTGTGGTTTGCATCAAACACCGACAAAATGCATATACACACAGAGCTCTAGTTATTCCTTTATCGGCAAGAAACGGAGTTATTTATTAACAGTGGTGGCAGCAATGAGTTTTAAATATAAAAAAAGGTCAAAATTGGTAAAGACTATTTACGAATAGATAAGGAGGCATACTTTCAATTATTAAATTTAAGAGATTTTATTGCACCTTATGTAAGACTCACAGCAACACTAAGATTCCTCACGATTTAGGTCTGTGATAATACCAGAAGCATGTATTGTAATATATACAATTTTGAGAAAAGAATAACTCTCTATTACAAGTTGTTTATTATATCTTAATCGAGACAGATCTTTTCACACAGGCTTGCCCGGCCAAGCAGTTCTGTGCAGTTTACCTTATATACCGATAGAATCCACACACTGAGCCTATACGCAGACTTTTAGTTATCCATTTATCGCCATGAAACGAACTCATCTGTGAGCATTGGCGGTGCAGTAAACGTGAAATATAAAAAGAGAAAAAGATCCAAATGAGTAAAGACAACAAGTCCCTCGAATACAATCTTTTTTTTTAATTTATCCGGGTATTCAGAGGATTTTATCTTCTAGAAACAAGGATAACTTTTGTATATTCTTATAAACTTTATTATATGACTTGGATCCATTTTTAATGTAGAATCCACACACTAACCGATTTGTGGACGCAAGTCAAGTCTGCAATGCAAAAATCAAACATCGACAGACATTTTTCTCGTTGGGGAAAGTTCTGGGTTTTAACTCATTTTCTCATCAATTTTGCCCGTTCAACCTAGTTGGTTCGGGGGAGTCTGTGGCCATCTTAATATACGAAAAGCTAGCGTACTTGACTACAAAAGAATAGTATCGTTGTGTATTCTCTCTAAATTTGTATCGAATTTCTCAATAATGGTTACAATTTTTAGCAAGCACAAGAAATATCGAAGAAATGAAAAACGCGAGATAACGTTTATTTTTATCCTTGCTTTTATTATTGAAAATATTTTTGTAAAAATCAGAAAATAATAAGTGGATACTAAAACGCTTTATTCGCTATTTATTAAGAGTGAGAATGAAATCACCGCTTAATGCAATAACGCAATAACAATTTGCCATATATGTATAGATCCAATCTCAATTATTAACTTGCTATCGAATATCACGCTTCAACATGCAAAAAGTAAAGACGCCGATGAGCTGATGGTTCCGCTTATAGACGCAATCGCTGTGTGGAATAAATCTCGACAGCAATCATCGTAATAGCACGCGACAGCTGGAGGCCGTCATTGCAAGAAAATACATTCGGCACGCACACTTAACGCAAAATCGGAGCATTACCACATATCACATTGTTATCTAATATATGTACATACATAAGCATTTAATGAAAATGTAATATATATTTAATTTAAAATTAATTTTAGAACATGCCATATACCTTTTTAAAATAATGACTTTTCATTTTACTTGCACGATTTTGATAAGGCAACAATATGTACATAGCAAAAAATAAAGCCGAGAAGTGAAGACTTATGAGTCGCCGTAAAAGGTTAGGAGTGACATATTTTACTCTACATCAGTGTAAATTATACTCGTTACTAACTTAACGCAATAACTTCACTTAATTTCTATCAAGAGCTTTTATTTATTGATTTAGTCATTTTATACTCTTTTAGCGCTTGTGTAACATATTACTGTCTTGAGCATTAATGTATGGGTTCATTCTGTTGTAAAACTCTATAGAGTTGACAAGTATATCGAACCGAATTTTGAACAACTTCAAAAAAAGTCAGGTGAGGTATGCGCATCAAGTTATTTTGTATTTCTTACGTGTAGTTTCTCCAGTTCGAACGTGTTAGAATATGTGATATTTGGATTTCATTAGTTGATGAATATTTGTGAGTATTAGACACGTTTTCTTCAAGAACTTGAACAGTTTAATGCAAGTTTTTCCTGCTTTCGACATTTATCCTCTTTAGGAATACATAAAATATATCTGTTTCCTATATGTATGGGGATCTAGTTTGTATAGGTACTGCATGTTACAACTAACGCCTCAGAGGTTATCTGTCATTAGCGCCACCCACACCACTCCTCCAGTGACTTCAGCTTATCCACCTATTCGAAATAAAGGTTCTTTTAGAACAACATTCCCTTTTCTGGCCTATTATCTTTGGAGCATAGGACTATATTCATAAGTCCAGTCAACGACGGTAGTGGAGAAAACAGACATTAACTTGTTTTGTATGCTATCTTTCCATTTTTCAAAACTTCTGAATTAATGTGAAATCTTTTTAAAAGTTTCAGTGTAAGTTTAGGCATGTCACAGTGAAATGTCATCATTTAAAAATTTCGTTCGGTGAATCTTCATCAAAATTTGCAGTAAAGTTTAATTTTGTAAGGTTATACGTAACCTGTATATAGTATGTATAAAACGTAATCAAAACGCATAGAATCTCAGCTAGTAATATCATTAAAATTGGCTGTCGAAATAAAACCAATCGTTAACAAGTCATATATCTGCCATAGAGGTAACTTGTGTCTTAGTAAAGCTCTAATCGAAAGGTGTTAATTTGAAGAACTCTAATTGAAATTCAAAGAGTCGTATTAATTATTCCGAAGTAACTGACTTTCAAAAGTAAACGCATAAACATAGCGTTTATGTACAGGAATTTCACTATATGTTAGTTATCGTTTAAATTTATAATATCCCCTTTCAAAACTTCACTTATCTCTTCAAATAAAAAATTCCAAATTGCCGAAGAGGGTTTTAGAGGCACTCCCGAATTTCACGATCATAATTTCATCTAAATAATTTTCGAAAATCATACATTTGTATTTTTCTTTCGATTTATTCCCTCGTAAAACATTACAGCACATATTTGGACCTTACTACTTTGTTGATTCTCACTGTACGTTCCGTTTCCCTTCCGTAACCATTACGTATACGTCCAGTTATATGCTTGTTTATTATATCGCGGTATGTAAATGGAACAGAAGGTGTGCGTACTACGGCCAATAATATTTTACGTAAAACAGTAAGAATCAACCTTTATATCGAGAGGCCGGAAAAGACCCGACCGCTAATGATAAATGCAAAGGCATCGTTAGTTAAAGTTATTTATTTCGAATGAATAGAGCTACTTATTTATTAAACCTGGAAATCATGATTCACTTAGTGGTAACCTTGACTGTTCATTATTTCTATGTAGAATTTCAGTATTTGTCAGTGGTTCCATCGTATGAATCCTCTGGTAATACCTACTCTATATCTGCATGTTTATTGACACCATATTGTTATAATTTTGAGAACGTGATAAACGGCTAATAACTGCGTTATTGCATCTATTGCCAGCAGCATTGAAGTCAAAAAAATTGCAGAACAAATGGAAGAAGCTTATACGGTTAAAAAGGTACAGGACAAGGGAATTTAATTTCTGGACGAAACGAGGTGAGGCGAGCAAGAGAGAAGGTATCGGTACGTAATGGGATAGGTACCGATATCTTTTCTTTCCTTTTTGGCTCCGCAATTCCTCTAGGCTAATTTTTTGTCCTTGTCTTATACGCGAGGGTAACTCATTTTATTTTTAGAAAAAAAGATCTCACTAATGCAATTTTTGGCGACACAACTTCTGGGCATTTGAATTTTGCCTTTTTCTTTGATTTAGCTATTAAGCATATGAAAAATGGTACTCGTGCTCGTCGGAGACCATCAACACTACTTCGCTGAGCTTAGAAGAGTTGCTTAGATGTACTTTACAAATAAAATAAAGGATCTATCATAAGAATGTAATAATTATTTGATCAAATTTGATGAGCGTCTTAATTTAATCGATAATTACATAAAATGTTTTTTTTAAAAATATAAATAATAGAATTGCTGACGAACATTCAGTTAATAATAATAATAATTGTGAGATAATTCAATCATTAATAAACCTAGAGGACATTCAATATCCTTGGTTTACTTTCAAGACCAATAACAAAAGATATTATCACTATTAATATTTTATAGGTATCAATAACACGTAGAGTTTATTGTATTACCTAGCAATCGTCGTTGCACCAAAACAAATATGACTGATGCCATTAATGTATATATCTGAGCAAACATTTCATATCACAATAATGGAGATATCAAACAAATTGAAGGAGAAAAAAAAAACAGCATTATTCACTGTTTATACGTCATCCCTTCCTTTGATTAACATAAGTCGTTTCTTTTTAATCTATCCGTTATAATGATAAAATTCCAGGAGGCGCAACTGTAAATTTTATTTGATTCCCGGTATGGGAAGATCCAAGAAAAAAAATACAGTTATATGAGTTGGACAATAATTTAATACGCAACCCACAGAAACAGTTCAGTACTGTAGGTGTTTGCTAATTTGAGATGGTTTATGAAAACTGCAAAAATTAGTCACACAGAAAAAAATTTTGGTGGCAAATATAATGTTATATTTTACGTGTATATGTAATTGCTCTATCCTTATTAGGAATTTTATTGACCAAGATAACTAACATTGGGTTAAAATACCCATTAAACTACTTAAGTTTCTCGCACTACAGGATAACAATCTAAAGTGATTGTATCATGGCAGCCTACTGAGTTTATGTCAATGTGCAGGATTTATTAAATTATTGCGTTTACTCGGTATATAAAGCTTCAAGCAGCACTTTGCAAACGTTATTTTAGTTTTGACCTTTTCTTTTTTTTTGCTTCACAATAATTCCTACTTGGACTACGGCTAATGACTTAATAGGAACGAGTATTTGAATTGCACTGGCAATCAAACTTCAAATACTAAGATATGGTCTGGTAACTAATAGTATACAATTATAATACATTTATGTAGCCAACTGTGAACGAATTTGAAATTTAGTTTAATGGGATTTTTCCTATTAAACTAAAGTTTTATTAATGAGATAAATGTTTTATATAACAAAATAAGTAAACTAAAAACTTTCTAAGTGATTTCATTAGTCGATTAAAAAAGATATTTAACGGAAGCTACGAACAAAACGAAAAGGATCGCGAATTTTATAAATTAAAACTATATTGTCAATGCCTACGACTAACGAGGATTATTTTTTCCAATTTTTAAAGGTATGTATTGTAAAGGCTTCTTAACATTGTAGCTTATTTTTTATGCTAATTAATTCCTTACTTTACTTGTATTTTGTAAATATAATATTTCATTCGCCTTACTTGTATTTGTTGGTGGTGACGGCCCAATGGGGTGTATAATCTTTTAAAGCTTGTCGTAACCTCAGAAGCCGCAAGAACTTTGTTGTTCAAACCAGGAGAAAGTAACAATATTAACTAACAAACGACTATATTTTATCAAAGAACATTTAGAAATACTATACTTATAACAAATCATATACGATAACAATTTAAATTAAATTCCATGGGGAAAAAAAGAATCAGCACGACTGCATGTGCATATGCAACCGTTCACTGCGAATCTTAATACGTCATTAATATGTATGGAAATAAATACATATATTTCCTTCGTCAAATATAAAATAAAAAATCAGCGCGCTACTGTTAGAAAGAGGGCTGTAGATATTTTCTCAGAACCCGAGTGGGTCTGAAGTAGCTAATATGTGGTCGTAAATATGCGAAGTACGGGGTTAGGGTTAATGTGTCTATTCAGAGACATAATTTAAGGAAAATTTGTGTTTAACTATTTAAAGCTAGAAAAAAGAGAAAAGAAAGATTTTAACATAAAATGTTATTCTCGCAGCTCTTTAAGAAAGTTTCTTTTAAAATATACGGTCACAAAATTATCACCGTATCTCTTAAAGAATGTGACGTTTAAGGTTATATTCAATAGTGAATCGCAACAACAACAGATGAATCAGCGTGCTTTTTGTGTATTTCTGTGTCAGAGGAATCATAGGAAGTAAGTATTATTCAGCGACACGTCTTTAAGCACACATAAAGTGTTTGTAACTGAGAAATCTCATGCGCCAAGAGCTGCGTTCGAATACGTGATCGGACCAAGTTAAGAGTAAAGAGCATGTGGAGTAGAAGAAAGGATACGAAGAAAATCCCTTTGAAATGATAAATATCGATATTTCAGACAATCTAAAAATTTATTTCAATACCTACTAAATTAATTCCAATCACATGTAAATCCGCAGAAATGCCATAAAATTTCGGTTGAAAATAAAGTTTATGAGGAATTAATACAATGATGTTGTAGTAATAACAAACAGGATAATTTCAATTTGCGTAAGTTAAAAATTCTAGGTTGTACTACTACACTTTAAATATTAGATTTTAGGTCTATTCAGAATATATTTCCAAAATTTACGGGTGGACACGTAATAAACATTAACAAGTAGCGGTAAATGCTACATGCATTTACAAAAAAAAAACAGCTGACTTTAATGTGCTCTTTAACTTTAAAATTTTAAAAAGTTAAGGAACCAATCATATTTGTAAATATCTGACTGCGATTGTGGCTCGAAATACTCTCCGAGTACTTGAGGTATTCGCTACGCTATTATCGGCCTATCGGAAAGCGACCTAAATCATACACACACAACATTATCAATAATCAAAATCATAAGCTTACAAAACTTAGTTTGTATGACAATGCATTTTAAAAACGTTCAATCATTCCAGTATATTTACATGTAAATGTTAATGCAATCTGAGGTTACTTTCATTTTGTTGCATTGGAAATTAAAAACTTGCGTGGAGATCAACAAACGCATCGACCATGTAAAACAACCAGGTAACGTAAACCATCGTCGTTCAACTAGAATTTTTAAGCATTACATAAGCCGTCTCCTCATGGCAACACGATTTCAACCGCGCATCTGTTATTTTTCTGTTTTGCTCGCGATTTTGTCTATTGTTTTACCTTTATTGATATGGTATTGTACAATTTATTCCCTCCACCGCAAGAAGAGTTTCTCGTATTGCACGCTGGCTGTTTCATTTAATATTTTAGTAAGACTGGCGGTGTAACGATGCAACGCGCGTATGCTCATTTTGATGGCACTCAATAGTACGACAACTCGGTTTTCGATGGAATTAATTTCGTAATTAGTGCACTTCCTTCTACGCGTCTGTATATATTTTACCATGTTTTGCGTAATTCAGCATTACGCCATAATTACTAACCGCATCGATGATCAGTGTGATCTCACCAAATGAGTTTACTCTATCTTGAAAAGAATGTAAAATGTAATGATTCCAAGAATTTTACAATTCTCTCCGTGTATCTTTTTGTCTATAACTAGGAAGTATCACAATTACATAAAAAAAGAAAGATCTCCAAGTTTAAAATGGATTCTGCGCAATCTCCGCTACAAAAGCCTTAAACCCTCCTTTTTCAATAAAAGAACTGTGACGGGTAGAAGTTTAGATCTGTGCAATTGCGGTTATATACCAAAATGAATTATTGCTTTACTGTGGTTGTTGCTTATAGGGTATGGGGTATGTACGTTTGCACCCTACGAGGCCGTTTATCTAACAAATGGTAGCCTGGCTTGAGGAAGGTTAAAAAAAGATTAAAGTAATATGAAAAGTAATATGGGGTTTGTTCGAATTTTTGAAATAAGCTGTCCTGGGATGGATGTTATTTCAACTCCTGGGATGGGTAAACTGCATCTGGCATTATTAGCTGACGTAAGTTGCTATTTAAGTGTGTCGCACATAGCGAAAACTTGGGACAATTCTGAAGATATCAATACAGACATTTTGCATTTACTGTCAGATATTTAATGGTAATTCTTTGTGAATGATTTTAAAACTAGATTAATCTTTTATTGTAACATGAAATCACCCATTAATTATTACTAAGTTTCGCAAAGGCGATGCCATACCACAAGAGTGTAAAAAGTTGGGTGATTTTTCAGTAGTACCATGCACCGTACGAATAAACATATTTATTACCTACATATTTAATGAGCCAAAAATTCAGAAATCGTTTCGTTCGACGTTACTACTAAAACTGAGTGAAGCAATAATTCTTCGAAATTGTAGCGTGGTGACCAATATTCGAAAGTTTATTTCGAAACACCCAAACTTCAAATACGACAAATCTCGTGCGTGGAGTTTGGCGTGCAATAAGGGTTTACTGATTTGCTAACGGTTACAATGCGAAAAACATGTCAATAGCGCAAACCACAAATAGAAAGGTTTTGAGCCGATGACCAAAGTGATTCGAGGCTGCGCTCTATTATTTTCAACATTTCCATCCACTCCTATCCATAATGTTTAAACCTGATACAAAAGAAGCTGCTTATCATGCATCAATGCAAGTCGATTGAAATGTCACGATTATCAAGTTGAAATTAATTCATAAACTATTTTTAATAACTATCAAGTAGTAACGAGTGCCATCATTGCGCTACTAAGGTCATCATTCCCGTTAGTTGAATTCTTGCAAATAGATAGTAGATAGTCAGCTAAAAAGACTAGAAACCTAAAGTGACGAAAACAGTGTTATTATTATGTTAATTATACATAAACATAAACATTACGCATTTCCCAATCGGACGTCTATAGTTAGCGATCCTGATTTGCGAAGCTTGGTTATTACTACAGCGCAACATTCTCGCTTGCCTTCCAGTGGTGTTTAACCGCGAGGGGTTGGAGGGATACAGAGATGCTTCGCTACATGTCGGCACTTCTCGGCTTTCTATGCTGTGTGCTATGTGTAATATCGCAGTGCGACGTTGATAAGTGTTGGAATTGAACGGAAAGCATCAAAAATGTTGAAAATGCATCAACTTATTTGTTTGCTAACAGGGTAAACACGTATTTATGGCAATTTCCCGACTTAATATATAATGGTAAAGAAATCAGGTGTTTAGTTTGCGATAAAAGTTTATTAGGTTGGAAACCATATATGTGTTGGAACTTGTAAATAGCGCAACACATAATTTTTTTAAAAAACCGGAAGGGGACCGTATAAAGAATTTCTTCGTGATTTAACGATGATGTTAAGTGGGTGCAGTATACCGTTTGCAAAAATCGAACAATGTTTCGTCAGTTTTGGAAGAAATACAATCCAACGTGGGAACTACGAAGTCCGCAGATGCTACGTAGGTATTTGCCGTCATTGCGCAAGAAGATTGAGAATTATGTGAAAACCAAAGTAAAAAATGAACGGTTGTGGCTAACTATAGATGAAACTACAGACATAGAAAAAACACAATTCTTTCTAAATTGACTATAAAACTAACTACCTTTGCATTAATTTGTTATAAAACAAAGAATTTCGTTATGAAAACAATTATGTAATGATATTGGAGACATCCTTCTTTGCTCGATTACTGTACATGCAACCCTACGGGTTATCATATCAACATTTTTTTAGAATGTGTTATGAATGGATGTCTTCAACATAATTACTTCTTTATAACGTAGGTATCACAACTATTCGATCCACTCGTATATAAATAGAATAACTTACACCTCCTCTTTTCTCTTATTTATTATGGTTTTATACCTAGACCTGGTGGCAGTATCTTTTAAATGATTTCATCGTCTAGTAAAAGTTGATGAAAGGAAGCGATCTGCAGCAGTTTCTGTCTTGACTATATTGCTACAATATGAAATGAGAGCTCGTCAAAGATTAAAAAAAAATGGTGCAGTAAACAATATAATCGCGTCTGCCTTGTTGTTGTATTAAATTAGCCTAACTCAACAAAAATAAATTAACTTAAGTGACAGACGTTGTTCTTGCTGCGTTTAAGAATAATTATTCTTTTTTTGGTATAAAAAAATATTTCATGGTCAGGCAGATTGCCTTCATTATTAAAATTATATTAAAAGGCAAGAAACGTTGCTTCTGCCGTTTAGATAATGTTGTATTAAAAAGCTGCAATATTGTAAATTTGTTAACAAAAATAAATATGAAATCATCTTTTAAGCGTAATGGCAAAATGCATAAAAACAAAAAAGGCGGGCAAATACAATACTGATTTTTGGAAGGCACTATATATATCTTCATCAAAATTTAGAAACGGTTCAAGATGGACCTTTAATTGAAATTCGTGCAATAAAGTTTTAAAAAACGTAAATTACCTTCGTGTTCCAGACGTTTTTGTTGGAAATTCATCCTCTAAAGATCTATAATAGGGATTGAAAGCTATTGTGGAAAATTGCATCAATTTTTGTTAGATACTGTGGAAATTGTTATTTTGGGTAGAAATAAAAACATACTAATTTAGTTGTTTTTTGAGAATTAGAAGGCAAAAACTTATGGTGAAAGTTTGTATCGGAATATTTAAAATCAATAACGAGTCATACACAAAGTCCCGGTTAACATATTTCCTCATTAGGGGTGTGTAATTTTGCATGAGCAGCTCCGAAATTCGATAGTATTCCTTTGTTTTTAATTAGAAACCTAGGTAGCAATTTCATCTCCCTTAACTAAAAAATTACGAGAGTCCCAAACGAACTTATTTTACACACTTAAGGCCAAAATTTCGGCTCTGCGATAATGACTCAAATAATCAGGACTTCTCTCTTTATCGGTGGTGGCGAACAATCTAATGTGAGACAGAAAATTGTAAAATAAATTGGAATTATATATTCAATCAAAAACCGCCATGTCCGCCTCATTTTTTATATTGTTCTAGAGACTCTACTAAATATGCCAAGAAAAAAGACATAACAGAGTTATTCTTTTGTTCATGTTTGTCCTTGTTATTTGAATGAAAATCGACAGTCTAGACGTTTGCCTTCCGTACATTTTTGATCTGTACAGAATGAAAGGCAGACAGGATGATTTTTTTTACAATTTCAAAATTCATTTATAAAAAATTCGGACAATCTAAGCTCAGGTCCGATTTTTTTTTCTAAACTACATATTATTATCAACAACGATGAAATCATATACTTGAATTGCCGCCTAACTACAAGGGTGGTTCACATCTTCAGAAAATCTGAAAGATGGTGCTTGTAGTATCGAAAATGATTTGTTTCTAGTAAGGATCATTATTCATTAGATAGCCGTCAAAGTCCGTTCTATCCATCACACGGTTTTATTTACATTTTCGAATTAAGCAAAGAATTTTTGTTTATGTAGAAAAATGGGAAAAAGTGAGTTTTGAGCGGTAATTAAACACTCATATTTAAAAGGTTTAATACCAAACGAGATTAAAGCTAAGTTAGATGAAGTTCATGGCACATCTGCTCTTGTGTTAACAATTGTTTACAATTGGATAGGTGAGCTTAAACGTGACCGTGCATCCACAAAAGATGAAGATCGTGAAAGTGACTACCCCCGAAAATGAACAAAATCCACAATATGATTTTGAACACTCGACAAATCAATGTGCGTGAAATAGTTGAGGCCCCAGGCATATCGCAAGGTACGGTGTCTTCAATTTTTCACGAAAAATTGGGCGTGAAAAAATTTCGGCAAGGTGGGTACCGCGTTTGTTCTCAGTGGAAAATAAACGCAATCGTGTGGTCGACTCTGAGGCTGCTTTAACGCTTTTCAGTCGTAATCCTGATTAGTTTCTCCGTCGATACATAACTGTTGAGGAAACATGGATACACTATTACAATCCGGAAACAAAGAAACAGTGGGCTTTTGAATGCTAACGGGCTCCGAAGAAGATGAAGACGGTGGAATCGGCCGGCAAGGTGATGGCCTCGGTTTTTTGAAATGCACGCGAAATCATCTACACCGATTACTTGGAAAAAGGACAAACAATAACTGGAAAGTATTATGCGTGGTTACTGGACCAGTTAGACGAGAAAATCGACAAAAAGCGTCCGCATTTGAAAAAGGAAAAGATCCTCTTCCATTAAAACAATACACGGGTGCACACACAGTTTCGATGCCCAAAATTATGGAATTAAAGTTCGAATTAGTACAACATCCACCGTATTATTTTATCTTTTTATTTCCAAATTTGAAAAAAATTATTCGGCGGATAACGGTTCACGTCGAACGATTCATCGCTCCAACAGATGCCTATTTTAAGGACCTAACGAAATCCTACTTTTTGGACGGCTTAAAAAAGCTGGAGAAACGCTTGGAAAACTGTGTAGTTAAATGGAGATTAGGTTGAAAAATAAATAAAAACCTATCTTTTTCTAAGGACATATTGAACGACCCTCCTATTCGATGTTTTACTGGTCACTTATCATTTATCTAGTTACCAATAAGTTATTTATGATTTCTGTAATCTGTACTTATTAGAATATCTAAAATGAGTTGTTTCTACAATGTTTATTATTTGACTTCCTGCATTGATTCCGACATAAATTATAATTTAAGGAACGATATTAACATTTCTTCTATGCCAGGTACACCTTTTCCATAAGAATTATGAAGGATTCAGAACCTCACACAAGTAATTATGTAACCAACATATGTATTTTTCGACTGTATGTAATGTACTTGATGCAATTTAATGAAGAAAATTAATGTTGGTTAGACAGTTTTGTAAAATCATCATAAGTAGAGGAATCTATTTACTTATTTCAAACTAAATCTTGGGTATTTTCGCCGGCATATGCAAATTTGTATTGTTGTAATATTCTAATAATAAAAGAAAAATATCGATGACAGGGCATAATGTTAAACGCTTAATAAATAAGACATCTCGTAAACAAAGTTTATATTTAACTCTTATCGCTAATGTGTAACGGGCGTAACTGGATACAACTTCGTTTTCTGATATCACACGTTAAAATGATGCTAAAACTAGTGAAAGTGCATATTGCACAATGCCGGTATGGAATTGGAATTCGCCTGCAACCTGCAACGAACGCTTTACACCTTTATTGTAGGTAATTTAATGAGGACATAATTGTAGGTGCTCCAGTATGCACATTCGATCTAAATTTAACTTTATCACTTTCATTCTTTCATACGACTCCTTACCGATTTGACAAAATAAAGCACCGGCAGGTAGAAAAACCGGACTATGAAAAAGAATCAACATCCTGAAAGATGCTACCGATTCGCTTCGTAACAAATGCAGCATCACGTAAACAGTCACACTTACCTTCTATGCAAACTACGTGATCTCTGATCTGCTGGGCAGCTATTCCATCGGGCAATAAATCTATAAGATCGTAAATAGCGTAAATGGACGGATGGACACTTTCGAACCTCTGGATCTCCTGTCGTATCGCCAGCGAATTGTTAAAGAACGGTTGAAAATGCGAACGCGTATTCATATTCGAAACTTTTCTTTCGAAAAATCACGGTCACAAAACTGAATACATCACAACAGTAATATAGGTAAACAGAAAAAAAGGTGCACAGGATACGCGTACGTTTTACTCAGACCAATAAACGATCAAACTATAAACTTGGCACAAAAAGTGGACGACACCAATGCTATATTTAATATAATTTCGTTACGTATTGTATGTTGACATTTGTGCAATAAACGTAAGACACACGACGTAATAGGTTAGAACGGAATAAGACAACACTCCCACTAGAAGTACACAAACTATCTGCATGTGCGAATGTAGCGATATCAAAACAAAGAGGATTTCTCTTCAATTACAAGCACGTTTTAAATGCAGTTACAGTTAGTTATATGTAACATTTAACAGAACTCTACTAGTACTATTTCCGTACTTGGATGATAGATGGCGCCACCCTTAATTTGAATTTTAGAAATTTGATGTTAATTTCAAACATTTTTTATTTTCCTTTTATTAACATTTACACAAAAATATCTACCTAATTATTATTTATTTTAATACATGGAATTGAATATACATAAAATTATCGGTAATAAGATATTACAGATATTGCTTTTAAGTACAATACAAGGTGGGCCAACCTCCATACTTTTAATAGGGAACTTATATTTCTAAAGGAATTAGACAAAAACCGACTTAAGCTTCTGGAGCTCGATTTTAAAGAGAAATCGATTGGTGAAATCCCTATTTTTATATCTTCCTTAATATAAGAGATACAGAGCGTTTTCTTAAAATGTGCAATTTTTAAAAACCCTTGTAACTTTTTTATTTGTGAAAATGCTTGATTTATATAAAAACTATATTAGGGCGCTTTCTGACGCAGAATCCTATGCTCTAATTTTTTCTTTTTT